>JAUZNJ010072936.1:0-25378 GCA_034780135.1 Jordanella pulchra | reverse complement strand
CCGCGACTACTCGACATCGACTCGACTATTATCATGATGTAGTCGACCTTAAAAAATATGTAGTCGTTCAACCCCTACTACATACAGACTATATATATCAGACAGGTGTGATATATGGTTGTCGAGACATTTGAAGCTGCATAAGGTTATAAAAGAATATCCATAACAGTAAACAACCCACTGTAGACTTTTTGATTTTAATATGAAATGAGTGCCCCTTAAAACCTAGTAAATATTTAACTATCCACCTATACTGACTGACAAGAAGCAGCCATAAGGCCCAACTGTAATTATGGATGAGCTGCAGAGATTTGCTGCTCAGTTAGGATTATCATTTGACCAAAAGTGTTTTCCATTTCAAAAAGCATTGGGGGTTCCGTCCTTTAGCTGTGCAATGATTGTTACCCTGAACCTAGAGCTACACTAGAATACTTTCAAGTCAAAGCATCATCATGAAAAAGAATGTTAAAATTCAGGCTAAGATCCTTAATGAGGCTTACCGGTAAGCATATTTTTTATCTTCATGTTATTTGACTCAGCTTGGGCCATTTTGCAAAGAAAAATATGTCACATTTTAAAAATCTTGGTCTACCCTTTTCTTCCTTGTCATATTGACAACAAAGGCCACTTTTGGTTGATCACATATATGTAAAAAAGCTACATTAAGTTTGTGATTCAAACACATTAAAGAGTTTAGGGTTAATCTAAGTTTTTCAAGATGTTATCTCTGATTCCACTCAAAAAAAGATAACACAAGACTAAAACTGATTCCAGTAACTTGAACAAAATGCTTTAATCTCAGCATGATTAACATTAACCACAAGTCAGCTTCATCTCAGTTTTGTTGCAGCATCCCATGCTATTTTGATCTGACCCAAGAAGCCAGTCTGCTCAGCTAATTAAGCCCCAAAGTTGCAATTGCAGCCAAAATTTCAAGTTTATAGATGTCCCAAGGCTATTGGGCATGTTTTTTTTTTCTCTTCACCACAGTCCAAATTTGGATGGGCAGGCCTAATTAGAGGTTCAACTTGGCTAGATGACACTGACTGCACCACTGAGTTCTTATCCAACCATACAGTGCACCACAGGCCTGTCTTGGTGTCTCAGCAGAATTAGCAAAGAACCATCTCAAAGTCTGATGCACAGAAAAGCCTTGAAATATCTAATGACACTAGTAATGTCATAGCTGAAAGTTTTGATAGTGCCCTTTAAGTAGGGCACTTTTATATAGTGGAAACTTCTCCATTCTTGAATCAAATTTTTGAAATGAATGTTTAAAATTCCATAACAATGATATCTGCAGGTGTATTTTTATGTGAAAGATTAGCCTCATGGGATGTTTCCTTCCACTGGAACACACTTCAAGAAAAAAAAAGCCTGAAGCTGAGCCCATTAAATTGTTTCAAGTTGTGCTCAGGCCTCCTCTCAGTCCAGTAAGCTTTTATGAGGGTATATTTCACTGACTCACTGGCACAGCTGAGCAGGGAAATCCTTCTCTTCACGGTCTAGTTGGGATGACTGACTGATGCAAATATGCCGCTGTTAAGTCCAGACACTGACTCCATCGTCACACTGACCCTGTCAAAGCGAACGCAGGGAGTGGGCAGACAGAGAAAACATGTTCCAAGTCATTTGCTACATCCATTTATTTTTGTGACTTAACACGTTCAAACTGTTTCCTAACTCCGTTATGGTGTCCTGTCACGCATGGGTGCTCAAGAAAGAAGGGCCGTATTTCTGACCATTTCCGATGTGCTCACAAGATACTTTCTGGACAAGTGAGAAAGAAAGACATCCGCCTCTGATTATTTGTGACGTACATTGTTTATTTATTTGAAACCACTGCTTTTTTTTTCTTCAGGCCATTATTTATTTAACGATATATAGAATCACTAACGGGCGATATAGAATATTACAAAAATTCTGGTTCTTTCTTTTTATTTGGTAAACCCTAAAATCTTTTCTCAATTCCTGTTCTGAACAAAAGCCATACTTTATATCTGCTTTATATCTATAAATTTGATGAATTGGTGTTTATATAAATTGATATAAACACATTGCAGCATCAGTTGCTTCTGATAATATTTATTGAAAGTAATAAAACATTATGCCAATTGTGCTGCATCTGTTTGTGCTTGTTTTGTATGTTTAAGAAAAGTAATTACAGAGCTTCAAGTTTGATCCAATTCTGTTTATAGACTGTTAGATTATCCTCTTTAGAAGGTGGAACCACAAGTTTTATTGGTTCCAAATGTTTAAGGTTGAGAGGTACAGGGAGTTTGAAAGATTCAGGGGTAAATCAGGTCATTCAAATAATCTAACGGAACCCTGTTGTCTGATATGTGTCCTACCCTCTTTGGGGGGAGAAATTGGTCTTCTTTTAAGTTTGTCTTTTCAGGTCATAGCAGGTCACATCTCTGAAGTGTTTCATCTGGTTCTAAATAAAATCCACATTATCACTTTGCCCTATTCTTTAAGATTCCAGGTGGAACTGATATAGCTGACCATAATATTTCTCTTTTATGGACCCCCATAACAGTATCCAGTGCTCTCCTCTTAAACTCTAGTTCAGTTGTTCATCTTTTCCCACCTATGTCTAAAGCAGGTTTTTCTTTCCTCTGTCTGTTGGAACCATATTGATCTGTGCTGGTTTCTTTCTGTTTTAAACAACACTTTCTGTTGGCATGTGTGGACTAAGTTAGATGTTTTTTTTCTTAGTACCTGTGCTGTTTCTAGAAGCAGTAAAGACTCATATAGAAGTAAAAAATGTGCAAAGAGGGAATTTCATATAATAGGTTACCTTTAGAACTACTCAAGTTTTTTTATTGACTTCCTCAAAAAGACATTAAATGACTTTACACTTCTCGATTATACTGAGCAAAATTAAATTATTGCAAAAATCACATTTCTAAATAAATAAGTAAATATTTAGTTGAATCTTTGCGACCCTTTCTTCAGTTTTAAGATGTTGCAGTTTTCTTGATTTTTCTCTTTATCTAGTATTGAAGTTGTTATAAAAGTACGTATTTTTTTCTCAGTAAAGATTTTCAGCAAAGTTCAGCATTTTTTTCTTACTTTAATGTTGCCTTGCAATTGATACCTGAAGTCTTACAATTCTTATATAAACGGTGTGTGCCAGATGATAATACACCACTGAGATCAAATTTCATCCTGACTTTCAGAGTGTTATATTTAATTCTTTGCATGTTTGGTGTGGAGTCAAATAAATATTTATGATGTTATTATTGAACTATAAGCTTTAACAATAAATTCAGTTTTGACAGATTTTTGTACATTAAAGGCATTTTGTAATTATTGTGTGTGTGAAATGAAAAGCAAACAAAACATTTAAATAAATTAGAATACCATAGAATAGAATAGAATAGAATAGAATAGAAGCAATAAATTAACACTAAATGTTTTTTTTTAATTTGTAAACTTTACATGATTCTACATTCATCATAGTAGAAGAAGAAGCCAAAGTTTGTAGATTTTAATTGGTTTGATTATGCAAAAAAAAAAAAAATGTACAAAATGTTAAATTGAGCACAGAAAACTGAACCAAGTGTCCTCCTAATAATGTGCTCTTTGAATTTCATAATTTTTTTCTGCAACAGAAAAGGTGAAATTGAAATTCCCTCATGTTAATACAAGCGTTTAAAAATAAAACTCACCTTTTTTAGATCACAAGAATATAAATGGCTTTCAGTTTTACTAGTTGTCATGTGACTTTCTCTGTCAGCTGTGTAAGGTTATGCTTCTACTGATGATTGTTTGTATTCAATGTGAGCGCTGTTGGCCTTACTGCTCGTTAACCTTTCCTGCATGTATTAATAACACTCAGTGGTAAAGGTCAATCAATGTGTGTGTACGTGTGTGCGCGCGTGTGTGCATGTTTTGTGTGTGAATGCATGTTTGTGTAAATGTTTGCCTCCTGGAATGCTTATGCAACCTAAACATGGGTAGACATAGGAGGCAATACAGTAAAGTGGTGAGCTTAAATTGAATTTGTTCTAAATAATTAATGGGTGGCTGTTATTACTTTGGTGGGCTTGCTACATGGAAAAAGTCTCATCTTGCATGATTTGCTGTTTAATATATTGAACCTTATGACACTCGTCCTTGCTGTTGACTAAAATAGCTTTGGTGTGCTCTGTTGGATAAGGTAATGTCATCCATGTTCCTATTTTTAGTTTGAAATCTTTTGTAATATATTAATTTAACTTGGATACAGTTTTATTTTCTGCAGGGATAAATTATTGATTTCAGGCCAATGTGACCTTTGAAGATACCTCAATAGTAATGACTCTGTGTTTGCACTTAGTGCCCAACTCAGGACAGAGATTCCAGACGCAGCTGGCTATCTGAAAGGTATAAAAATGTCTGTTAATATCCTTAATACATGCTGGTGCTGTGCAAAGATAAATTGGATAGAATAATTTGTCCTATACTCTTAAGAAATAACAAGAAATTTGATCTAGTATATAGCAGATTGTTTTTAAGAAGCTGTTCATACTAAATATATACAGCTGTTCATACCATATTTTGCTGTTAAGTTCAAATTAATAGAATTGTAGTGTTGTGGTTTGTACCGTAGTGCCTCAGCAGGGTGAAGTACAAATCATTAGTGCACAGTCTTTTAACTCATGTGTTTGATGGTTCATTCCTTTCACTCTAGCTATCTGACATAGAGGCATGTTAAGTTATTGCTTAATCTTCATTGACCGTGTTCATGCACAAATCCATGCGTTGTACAGGCACAGTGCAGTGTGGGTTGAAATTTATTGAATGTATAATATAATTGCAATTTAACAC
Source organism: Jordanella pulchra (assembly GCA_034780135.1). Taxonomy (NCBI): domain Eukaryota; kingdom Metazoa; phylum Chordata; class Actinopteri; order Cyprinodontiformes; family Cyprinodontidae; genus Jordanella; species Jordanella pulchra. The sequence goes on along the minus strand of JAUZNJ010072936.1, from coordinate 20,563 downwards.
AACACTGTTTTTGGTTATATTACATTTATCAAAAGTAAGACTACAGACTTACTCACTCCAGCCCTTTAGGTGGCAGTAATAAGCTTAAAGAGAGTTGCAGCTAACTCGCAGCTCGCATGCAAGTTGAATTTAGCACTTTTCACACAACAGTAACAGTAAAGTCCTGTAACAATGTACTCTGGCCAAGCAAGCTTTCAACGTATTGAAAAGCTTTCAATGTTATTAGTGTAAAGATGAAAATCACTATAAAATACCATTCACAATACTGACTTAATAAAAATAATAAAAAAAAGATTTTTAGCAAAATCTTTCAGCCCAAATGCAGAGTGTTAGGAATAATATTTATTATTCATAAATAACATGTTAAATCCTAAAATATCTAGGTTGTTAGATGTGCACACTTCTCCATATGAATACCTTTTCTACACATGCTTTAATGCTACATTCTAATGTTGTATTTAATCACTCTGAGGAATCAAATTAGTTGAACCAAAGATCCCTTTTGTCAGAATAAAAGCGATTGTCTTTACTGCATAGGTCACATGATTAGAAGAAAAGAATAGAAAGACATGGGACAGCCTATATGATTATGATGATATAGTTATTCTTCTCAAGTGCCAGGCATGAATAAAATTGTACGTAACTGTGGCATCAAAGAGTGGGCACACTTACAAAGAAGAACTGAAAACCTAATGATGACACAAGCTGTCAGAAAGACACATAGTTGACTGAAATCACTTAGGTAGAATAACCCACCAGAACTATTGTTCAAGGCTCATTCTTCTTGATGCTGGAGTCAACTTCCAGACAGTGAGCCCAGCACTTTAACTCTGTACCATGTCTCTGCTAAGCGTAGATTAAATGTGTTTAAAGGTAAAGCCCTGTTTGAAAGTCCTTTACAATGACAAGTGCTGTTTAAAGTGTCATTGAAAGAATGGTTGTTCTGGGAAGCGTGTTACAAACACAAAACTTGCTGCAAATGCATAAATGATCCTAATACAAAAACATGCAAAACATATACAAAGGAAAATCCTGCAGTTAGCAACATAGCCTTGAGTAAAAAAAACTGCAAGCTAGTGCTGCATAACAGAAGAGCTCCATACCACTAGGGGTAAACAGTCAATAGCTCATATTGGACCAGACCCTTAGTGAAGGAGAAATTGGATGCCCGGAGAGATTATATATATTTTTTTAATTTTTTCAGATTCTTCCCACCTCTGGACAGATTCCAAGGTATGTTTTTTCTAAGAGTCTGGTCCATAGCCATGAATCCATAGGAATGTCTATTTTTTTCCATATGAGTTGATGGGTATCTCCCCCTAGTATTCTGGAGTTCTTCCATTTGCAGCTTTTCTATACTTGCAGTTGTTTCTGCTACTTGCAGCCTTTATCCTTTGCATGTCTTTTTCGAGCTAGCATCATTTCTGTATTTGCAGTGGGTTTTGTCTTTGCAGGATATTTTCTCTTTGCTGCCCTTTCTGTTCTGTAGGTGCAGCTTTTCTAGACCTTAGTTGTTTTTGCTATTTAAAGCTTTTTTCTTTTAGATGTGTTTTGTCTTATTGTGTATTAATCTCAGTTTTGCTTTTGTTGCTTGTATTATATTTTTGCAAGTCTGATTTTTAATTTTGCTAGTCTAATTTTAGAGTTTTTCAGAACCTTTTTAATTAGCTGTGAAATGTTGTTTCTACACTGCGCCTGCACCCCCTCGGCCACCAGACCTTTCATTAGTGTATGTTGCCAGATAAAATATGTTTACAAAACTGACCTTTTTGACCGTCACAATGCTGCAAAAATCAGGAACATCTTGTAGCTTGCTAAACTACAATTTATTAAACAATTATCCAAAATGCTCTAATTTAGTTTTTCTTTATTTCCTTCTTGTTTTCTCTACGTCAGAAGTAAACACCCCTCTACAAATAGAGCTTTGAATGATCGTGCTGCATCAAATATTTCAAATCTAACAGTTCCACATTTTGCTTACCTTACCCTTTATTTTGATGGCAGGTTTACTTGTGTACTATTGAATACATAAAAGTGAAATAGGAATAAGATCTTGTCATTAACAATTTCCGTTCTTCACTAAGCTTCCAGCATGGGCTGCTTTTAAGACACTGCCTTAAACACTGTGTGACCCTCAGTTGGTACTTTCCATGATCTTTTGATAATCTCATACTTCTTTTTTCTCTTTTCTGATATTGACAAACCCAGTGAGCTGGAATAGCTGTTCTTAACTCTGTTTTTGCCCTCTGTTTCCGTTTCCCTCTGCAGGTAACCCTGCTCAAGTGCTTTTGTCTGTTTGTATCTCTTTCCTGTCCTCTCAACCTCCTGCCAGTTGAAGTAGAGGACCAGTCTTCCTGAGTTTGCCTCTGCCGGGGGTCCTTTCCTGTAAAAAGGGAATTCCGCCCTTTACTGTTGTTACCATCCTATGTTTGCTCAGAAAGTTAGAGGTGAAGGCTCAATACAAATAATGGGCCTATAAAACTTTTTTTAATTAACATGCATTGTATAAATGTTGATATATTACATCTGACTATGTTGAATGAATATGTTTATAATTTTAATGGATTTAGCTGAATTTAAAAAGGGTGAAATGTGACTTAACATAATTTCAACTGGATATTATGTATCATCTCTCTTCAGAACCCCGAGATGTAATTTTTTGTAAACTAGTGCTATTTATACAAATTTTAATTTAATTGAGTTCAATGGCGTGAAACTTAAGGCTTAAAGCTATTTTTTTCCAGTAAATGTGCTATTTTGTTCTATCCTCTTAAAGTATGTCAGATCTCTTATAGGGAACTTTATGATTCTAAATCTGATTAAATGGCAGTCCTGTAATTGCCTGCCCACCTATCTTTTCTTTAACAGTAGTTAAAATTTGAAAAATTAGAGTCTCCTTACCAACATCATGTTATTATTGCTGTTGTTCAGGATATTTTTTGAGATTGCTCTTGCTGCCTGTTACCTCTTAACGCCAGGTATCTTAATAAATCAGCATTTCTTTTTGAACATTTACTTTTAAAGGTCCTTGGCATTTTTCCATAGGAAAAACAAACCAAGAACTTCTTAGTGTATATAACGCTTACAGATAAAATATGTCAAAAATACACAATGTAATCACTGGTCACTAGTATGTGACAAAAAGAAAGACAAGTAATGTAAAAAAGATGTCACAGAGCAGGACATATGATCTTGTGAACATCTGACCATTTTTACTCATTATCAGTGGATATATACATGTAAAGATAATTGTACATGGATGATTTGCTCACATCATTTAACCATTGGCTAAGCAAACTGTGGCACCAATAAATGTTTAGCTTTCTGTTTGAAATGGACTGCTCTTTGTGGAGATCTATGCCTGTGGAGTGTCAGGGCATAGCAACATGTACACAAAGTTCAGCTTTCATTTAATTGCAACTCACAAAAGACCCAATTTTGAGTCCCAATCCATGTTTAAAGAAAACAGCTGACACAAGCCACTGCAGATGAACATTTCGTGTTTTTCCTCGGTGTGTGATTTCCAATCTGACTGAGGCATGATAACGGAGACATTGCTGTTACTCATTCCTTCAGATCCTTTGCCTCCATCTCTCCTAATCAGATTTCTCTGGTTGGGTTATTTATCATCGCCAGCTCTGTCTGTGAATGATGCTTGCCTAATGGGTTTAGCATTCAAATCTGCCCGCTTGATGCGACAGAATCCCTACAAGGGTTGTCATTCCTGTGGCAGCAGCATCTTCACAGTAGCGTGAATAAGAGGAAAATAACATGATGTAATTTGCATTTGTGTCATGTTTTTTTTAAGCATTTGGTTCACTTTATATTGATTTTATAGGTGCTCCAGTAAAATGAGGCCACAGAGGTAACAGAACGGAAGACACAACTGAAAGAAATAAGGAAAAAATAATATAAATAGAAAAGAAGGAACATAAGAATCATGGAATTAAATAAGAAAAAGAATAAAACAGGAAGATACACAAACCAAAGAAAAATAAACAAGAATGAAAGAAAGACAAATAATCTTGAAAATGAATAAAGAAAAAGGGTTAGGGTAAAAGAAATGAGAGGACAGGAGGAAGTGGAGAATTAGGAAAAAATAATGTACAGGGAAAAAGATGAAGAAAATAGAGAAAGATGATGAGGAAAGAAGTATAACAAACAAAGTAAGGAACATAACTAATCAAAAAAGATAAAAAAGAGATAAGAAAGGAATGGAAAGATGAAGGAAATGGTAAAATTGGATAGAGGTTAAGAAGGAAGCTAAGAAATGGGATGAGGGAACCAACCATTGTCGTAAGGATATTGAAAAACTTACAGACAATGAAATGGAGCAGGAAAGGAATATGGAATAATGTCCTAGAAAAAAAAATAAGAAAGAAGGAATTAAGGGAAGAAGGAGAGTAGAGAAGAGGAAGAAAGGAAAAGCAAAATAAGGAAAGAGGGAACGACAGAAATAAAGAAGATACAATTATGGCAAAAATGAGAAAGCACTACACACCTACATATATATGTATATAATGGTGGATCAATAACCTGTTATCCAGTTGCTTTCTAATTTCTACTTGCTCCTTTTTTTTTTTTCTTTACACGACAGCTAACAGAGACATGACTCTTCAGATGAATAGGAAAAAAAATCCAGTCAAACAAAAGAAACTCCAAAAAGATTATGAGCTCAATCTCATAACCAAGACAATATGGTGTTGAATGACATCCATGGTTATGAGACTAATTATAAGTCATAAACTAACAGCTGGGAGAAACTCTGTCTTCTGTCTGTTTTCCATGCTGCACCTGTGATGCGTTGCAGCAATATATGGAATCGCTGTTGTCTAACAGGTCTGCGTGTTTCTCTGTTTGCTATAATCTGCAGTAATGACAGAACTGCAAATTACAAGACAGCTGCTTGTCAGGCTTCACTTCATTTTTCCCCGCTATGATATGTGGTTAAGCGTCAGGTGCGTCATTTTCAAATGTTCCATCTAGGACCATAAATTAACAGCGAGTGGAGATAATAACCCAGCTTGCGTGTGTGTACGTGTTTGTGCGTGCACGTTTGACTGCAGTACCCTTCAGTCTTTAATGCTTAGACACCTGCTTCATTAAACTAGGATGAAAAACTTTACATGACCTACAAGAAACATTGTGAAGCAACTGTTCTGTATCACCTGATCAGACATTTAGATCCTGATTGCCTATGGTAGAAATGCACCAAGAATCTTTTTAATTAATTTAATAGTGATGCAACCTGACTTTTTCAGGTTGGTGTGAGTGTAGAGTTGCTTGACAAAACAATAGTTCCAGGCATGTCTGGACTTGAACAAACAGTTATGAACTTGGTGACCAGCATAAATTTTCTTTTAAGTGAAAACAAAACCTAACCAGTGTTGCAAGTATGTCTTTAACAAAATCTGTAGAACCTGATGTCTCTTTAAAGCTAAACAAACTTGTTAATCAAGTTTTGCACAACTTTCAAGGAAAGGTGGTATTGCCGCAAATGTGTGTGTGTGTGTGTGTGTGGCAGAGAGAACAAATAGGCTAGTTTTTGATTTTGTCTCATGTGAATGCCATCTCTAAAAGGCATTCACATCTTTTGATTTTTTTTCAATCAATTCCTTTTTTTGATTTTCTTCAACTTTTGTTTCGGTTACACCTTAATTAAGCATGCCTCACTGAAAACGTAGAATTGTTGTCTACTATGTCTGATTCCACTACAGCACCTTCCCATCTAGAAATTAATTTCAATAAACACTTATTACAAGTAGGTTAATAGATCCTTGAGTCGGCGCATCTTTTGGAGTTAGTAGCAGGTGGAAGTGCTTGTTTGGCGTGTCTACTCAGCACGTCCCAGTGTGACTTCTCATCTCCCACTTAGCTTTGTAATTACCTTTTCCCGCTATGACTGTTAATTGGAGTTGGGTAAAATCACTTGTGTGTACATGCAGACGCACAGATTAACACAAGCAAAATCAAACTGCACGACAGTCAGGACAAAACTCATACAGTAAATGTTTGTAACTAAATTGTAGCACCAGAGTGAGACCACGGCTTTGTAGTTATCTGCAGTGATCCCATTTGTAATTTTCAAGACAGTTATGTCCCAGAGAAAGGGAAGTGACACCTAAACAAGCTGTTTTCCCCGGTGTGGCGCACTCACTATAATGCAAGCGACAATTTTCACTTTTTATTGACAAGAAATATTCATTTCATAATGAACAAACATCTATAAAATTTCACTGTGTTACATCAGAGCTGCACATTTGTCTTTTTATGAAGCACTGACCTCCTGGTACTGATCAGGACCATTCTGAAATATAAGAAGACACAGGCTTTGAGGTATCACTGCCCTCTGGTCTTTCTCAAGGATCCACATTAGGGCCTTTGCTGTTCTCACTTATCTAAGAGATTTTCTGTTTCAATGTGTTAATGTATGAGTTTAAATGTATGCTTATGACACTGTAATGCACATTACTAGTAGTAATATCTCCCAGGTAGCCAAAAAGCTTACTGACTCTATGGTTAATATCACAGCATAGTTGAAACGACCCCAGTCTGTAGTTAAATATCTCAAAGACAGTGGAAATGTTTTTCACAAAAATCCAACAGTGACTCCAGCGTTGAGCCTAAGTTTTTTGTTTCAGAGAAAAGGATGAAGATTTGGACCTAATTGATTAAAAATTATAAGTTAAATCACATGCAAAAAAGGGTCCTCCATTAGATCTCTTTAATCTGAGTAGCATCCTACATATTTGACATAAGATGTCTTTACAAGCAGCCTAAATGTATGCAATGTATGTAAATGTATGCATGCAAAGATTTAGTTTCATATCACTTACTGTTTACTCATTTGGTCGGAAGCTAATGTCAGAATAATGCCTTTACAATCATCCTATGAACAAACTATAAATATTCTAGATAAGAAAACAAACATGTATCATGTTCAATGCTATAAAACACAGTTTACTCAGTTGGAAAAACATAATCAGATATTCAAACTTGTGTCTTATCTATAAAATAATTCATGGGTTAACATCTCCCCCCATGTTTGTTATAATGTCTGAAAATCTAACCATTGTAGAACCAAAGATGCAGCAAAGGGAGAGAGTATTATTCCCCTTAGACAAAGGGCTTTTGGCGAAGCAGCTTTTTTGTTTGAGCTGCTACTAAATGGAATCCCAACCCAAAGACAATCAGGAATATAAGAAAATATAATTAATCAAGGATACAGGAAAATCGCTTATTGATTACCTAATTGATTGTCAGCATTGACCTGCAGTTAGACCTACTCCTACATTCTTACAAATACATATGCTTATTGTTTTTTTGTCAACCTGACTTATCAGGTAGTTGGTCTGTGTTGTTCCAATGTACATTGACATTTCAAAGTAAACCTAACAAAATATATTGTTATTTTTATATTGTTAAAGAAATTATGTAGTTTTACGCTTAGATTCTTTTTAGAATGACTTGATTTTTTTTAACCATTTTTCTGGGGACTTCAGGTGAAAAATACTCTTCTGGCTAAATCTGGTATATTGACAGTAATGTTTTTATATGATTTTTGGAAATAAATACATTTAAAAAAAGTAAAATTCCTTCCTTAATCATTTTATACCTTTGTGTTGCTAGTTTATACCTTGGTACTTCTATTTCATACCGTTAAAACTCCTTTAAAAAACTTTGCTTATAACTCAGAAATAATCAGGAAAATGTTGAAAAACAACGGTTGATTTAATTTAATTTTACATTATTTTCCAAAAGTATATTTATGTTTTTGTTCCTTTCCTTATTCGGTCAATCAGACGCTGCTCTCTGATTTCACCAAAATAACCAAGTAACTGTCTTGTATTTAAAAAAAGGTATTTAACCATATTACCCTGAAGTAGCCTGTTGGGGGTGGGGGGGGGGGGTGGAGGATGAAGAGGGTCATCACTTATCAAAATGGGCATAAAACACCCGAGGCTACAGGTATTCGAGATTTATGCTGTCATGTATAATAAACACCGTGTCTTAGAGTACTTAGAGGTTTTGCCAAGAGCCACACAGGAAGAGGAAGAAGCTTTTACAGTAACATCATGTGGTTCCATTTGCACTTTCATCGTATCAATGCAGCAAGAAAAGCATCCATGCAAGCAATTACATGTGAGCTGGATAAATATGGCTTTCTCTTTGTTGAATTGAAATAATGCTACCTGAACAAGCCACACCATTTTACAGCGTACTGCTATCACATTTTTTTATTTCATTTTTGCTTGATTTTGCTTGATTACGGTATCATACCTAATTTTTTTGGGCTTTGTTAATAAAGAACTTTAACTTTGATAATCACTGTGACAGAATTTTCTTTTTTTTCCATTTACAGTGCTAAGAGACTGACAATATATATATATATATATACACTCTTTGCAACATTAACTCATGTCATGTATTTTCCCTTAAGGATCACATCACAGAGGCCAGTTTCAATAACTTCACATTTCCTCTGTTTTAAGCTTAAAAGTCTAATTTTTGGGGAGTAAATGACCACTGCCTTCCTTTAAATCTAGATTTTACCAATAAATACAAATAAGTTAATAAGAGAATACAATGACATCATAAGAATGTATGAGAAGCAAACATGACTTTCCCATTTTTGTCTTGTCAGTCTGTTGGTCTTCCTACAAACACCAAATCTGTGGTTGTGGCCATAGTGGAAGCCATTCCTCATCTGATGGTGTCTGTGTGAGTGTTTGTGTGCCCATGTATGTGTGGGTGTGTGTAATTTTGTGACAAGAAAGCCACAGATTATTGCACATGAAATGTTATTCATACAAAGCAGCTCTAGCGTGACTATCCCCCTGCTACAGCCCTCAACAGCCTATTGGAGAAATACAACAGAGCAAATCTCAGTGAAAGTAACAGTCTGCAAATCTCTCAGGGGACAGTCTCTCTCTCTTCTCTTTATTCCTGAATATTACTGTTTTTTTCTGTGACTTTTGCTTGTTGAAGTTGAAAAATAAAGTATTTTTATTAGTTCTTTTAATGAGAAAACATTGGTCTCACACATTATTGCGTTGGGTTGAATTAAGCACAATTGTTGCTTTGAAACCTTAAACGTAAGGAATATGAGAGTGTCTTTCAGTTTTCATTTTTGAGTAAAGAACAGGTTAATGAATGTTATCAGAGCTCTGCTCTACACATGTAAAACTAATTTTAAAACAGGGATATGCTGCTTTAATACCTGTTTTGCCACTCTATCTGGTATAGCATGTTTGGCATTATATTATGGAGTCTCAGTATTTGCAGATCATTACAACAACTGAGATTCCAATAAAGTTAGTAACATTTTCAAATACATAGTTTAAGTGCAGTGAACAGACCAACGTTTCTGTAATTTATTTCGACTTTCTCTCTTGACTTTCTCCCCAATGAACTGCAGACATGTCTCTACATGTCAGAGAAGAGACAGTTTCAATTTAAATAGCTTTTTCACTTTTGTGCTTCCTCAGACTCCATCTTTAATACATTCCTGATGCTGATAATAAAAAAACTACAAGTCTCCACAGGATTGCTCTGCTTTCCTCCTTCACAGAGTCCACACTGTGGAGTAATGCTGTAAATGTGACCTGGTACCTGACAGAGTAGAGCTTCAGTGTGACGTGTTGACTAATGACTCAAATGTTGTGCTGTTGAATTTCCAATCTGTTGGTCACTAGTCAGGCTAGTAAAACTCATTGAATCTGTCCACTGCACAACCTCTCAGAGAATCTCTCCTATTAATGATTTTGATGAAAATCTAAGCCCCAGAATTTGTTAAAATACCACTATTAAAACTATATATTAATGTTTCATAGTTTAACATTTTTTTAATGTCTGGTTTAGAGACAGGTTCCACCTAGTATCTTCGGTAAAGAGTATATAAACACTTATTAAGATAGATTCTATTGAAACAAACAAATTTATAATCAAAGGAACGTATAAAACTCTGAATATTTCCCCTCTGCTAAAAATATAAACAAAGGCTTAAACTTGTTTCAATTTGTTTGCAGTCAAATTGAAAATTTGCTTCAGTTCTTCAACAATGAGCTTTGCTGACTTTTCTAAACTGCTTCACGATCCTGCTCACTGTACAGGTTGGTAAGACAAACTTGTATCTATTCCTAGCTTTCTTTGGATTAATAGTTAGAAGGTCTTGAGAAAACGTAGTGACTTAAAAAAATAAAGCATAAAATGAATGGTCCTCAGTAGCATTTGTTTTATAAGGATTTCTATCTGTGTAAGAGTGAAGGTTGCTTTATATCTACACTAATAAATACTATGTCAACTCCAAACAGTTTAGAAAAAAAATGCAAAATAGACATTTATACATAGGCTGTTATCTTTTTTTTACAATGCAAGAAGGCTGCTAGTGTTAAGTTGGGTTCAAATAATCGCTGATCTTCTCTGATCTCTGGATCATTACTCTGATTGTACAGCTTATTTTAAAAAATAGACAAGAACAGCCTCTAGAAGTCTGAATTCCAATTGGTATGGAAGATTTCAGAATGGTAAGGAGAATAAACTATTAAGAATAAACAATTTATTACCTCCGCCAAGGAGGTTATGATTTTAGGCGAGTTTGTGTGTGTGTTTCTTTGTTTGTTTGTCTCTCCGTTCATCAAAATTTTTACCATAGGTGGAACCCAGTCCAAGGAACAATCCATCACATTATAATCTGGATGCAGCAATTATTCAAAGGATTATTTAACATTGTTTGGCAGAACAAGCAGCTCCCCCTAAACCAAATAGTGGCAGCCGTGACTATCGATAGCTTCAGCATCGGACTTAAAAAACTCTGGAAGTATTATACTGCAGATAAAAACACAGGAAGGATGAGCCATGCCTTGCTTCAAAGTCTCCATCTTCCAATCAAAGAAGAAAGCAGAGTAAATGAAGAAGGTGAGATCAGAACAAACACCAGAGGCTGCAGACACATGCTGTGCCGTATTTATAAACTTATAAAAGGATTTTAAGGAAATTGTTACCCAAGGTGCACCTCATGCAAAGAAACTATTCATTAAAATGAGGTAGTGATTCAGATAATGTGCAACTTTTAGCTATAGGTATAAGTCATTATATGGGGCAAAAATATGCTGCTTGACAGAGATCTTCGCTCTTTGAATGCTTTTGTAGTTAGCATTATATTCTGCTTGTGTCTCATCAAAACAAGTGAAACACACGGTGATGTAAACTGGTAAGCGTTCATTTTTAGTGTTTGGCCGTAAAACAGAAAGGAGTAATTGTTTGTATTTTTTTTCCTTCAAACAGCTTCTAGCATATGGTATGTAAATTTGCAAGTGAATTTAGTTACTAGTAAACCCCCTTAGTAGATGCTTCAGTCCTACTTGAATAAATCACATAGAGGGAAATAGACTTCATTTACCGACAAACATTTAAAGGTGGGAAAAACAAACTGCACAAATCTAAATGAAACAGTTAACACTAAATGCAAACCTGATTTCTTTTCTTCACCAAAAAAAAAAAAACTTTTTTCTGTTTCACACATTCCTCTAGCAGATTGGTAAGATAAACAGCTGTTGTAGGAAAATAAAGGGACACAAACATCACACTCTTTGCCAGTTCAGTTTTGTTTTCTTCTCCCCATCTTCATTTGGTTTCCTTTGCATTTTTTTGGATCAGTGTTGTTATCCTCTCATCCTTGCTGATTTTGTTTTCCCTCATCTGCGTGCTCAACTATGGCAAAAATGTATCTTGTTGTGCCCCCCAATTTTCTTTTCTCCTTATCTTTTCCAAACTGTGCTATGTGATTTTTCCCTCTGCTCTGCTAGTTTTGTCTGTGTAATCTCTGTGATCTGGATGTGAGTTGTTTATAACTCTTAAATATTCCACTTTCCTCCTTGACTTATTTTTCCCCAAGTAACACAGCAGAAAGAAATGTATTCATTTTCATGCTGCTTGGCACACTCGTCTTTTATTTCCCTCTGGATTAGTTTTTTATGGCTGTCAGATGTTATATGGTAAGAAACGTTAGGTAAAATGGGATACAGATTCCCTTCTCTGTATTCTCCCTGTGGTGATGTTTTAGAGCTGTGCTAACATATCTTTTATTGTTTTAACTTGTTTTCAAATGGGTTATTTTGCTGAAAGTGTTCTTGGAGTTTAACATTTCAACACAAACAATACGTTTATTGCAGAATAAATCATAATTATCTTACTGTCGATCGTTCCCAAAGGTAACTGTACAGTAGCTCCTTGCGGCTCCACAAATGCAAAGCCTCATTTGATATAGTTCCTCTAATTGAAATTGAAGCTTCTGTGGTAGAAGTGTTGGCACAAGTGTTGCTTTAGTAAATAGTACTAAATAGTACTGCAATAATGACGAGTAGGTCATTATTGCAGTTGTCTTACCATATTCTTTATCGTTCCATATATATCCAAACAACTTTTTCTTCAAAATGATTAATTTTTCAAAAATAAATCATCAACAGAACATCTAAAGTGCTACAGGTTGGCAGTATAGAGTTTACTGGAACTACATTTTGTGCATTTTTGATGGGTTCAAAATATATAAGGATTTACTTCTGATCAGGATGCCAAAATAGACATTACAGGAACAGTTGGTCCAAGACACATGAGATCGAGCTCAGACATTGCCAGACCCTAGTAGCCCCATAGTACAGCTGAGGAATTGCTTCTTTTTAGTGTTAAATTTGTCAAATTCAAGCCAAACAAAAGAAAAAAAGTACAACAAGGGATCACCTCAGTTGCACTTTTGAGTGTTGGTGTCAAGTTAAAGAAGCAAAGAAGCTCAGAAGCCACACAAAGGTTGCCACTTTTCTTTTTAAGAGGTAAGCTAAATGGTTGTTAAATAGTACCTAGATTTAGCTAACCAAATACTTTAGGAGTCTTCTGAAGCTTGTCCTCAGATAGGTCCGTAGTGTTTTGGTTACAAAATGGCCCAACACAATATGACGTTGTTAGTGCACAATCTAACTACTAATGTACTTTTTTATAAATACATCTGTATTGTGCTTTTATCATTTTAGCAATTTATTCCATTATATTAAATTTCTTCCAAGATCAGATGGAAACTTTGTCTTCTTCTGTTTAATGTATTTAAATAATTTACAATAAACTGAGAGATTATGAGTTTTTTTTATGAAAGCGATACCTTTATGCTACCTTTAGGCTTTTCCATGATCAAATACTGACTATGTGGCTGAAGGTGAAGATACTGAACTGAAATTGCATTAAAACAACAACAACATAAACCAGCTTTGTTTTGTTAAATCTGTAGTGTTGATTTTGCTTCTGGGGTTCTGATCTAGTATTGCTAAATTGAAAAATGAGAATTCCTCAGTTGATATTTAAAGTTTTTTTTTAAGGGTTAGTATTGCTTTGGCTTTTGTTCAGTGTATATGAGGACAGTAGTCATGCTGTGTAAGAATAAACCATATTTCTGTCTGACACTGCACCCTTGTGTAAAATGTGAAGACAGATAGAAGATAGCTAAAAGAATGGCCCCTGTAGTCAGCTACTGACACTTATGATGCCTTCGACTTTTTCACCCCAACTTTCATTGGACATGGGAGACCCTCTCTTTGTCTGTCTCCCTTTTTTTAATTGGCTCTCCTTCGCGTCTGTCACATCCCTGCCTCTCTTTCCCTATCCTTTTATTCCTCAGTGCCTGGGGTTGCTCTTCGTTGGTGATTGAACTGACTCTGTGGCTTGTGTGTGTTTGAAACAGGAGCAGGGGAAGCAAAAAGAAGAGTACAAGGCAGTGGAAAGTAACAGGATAATGGGAAAAGATAGATGTTGAGATTGAGAAAGATGGGATAAAAACGGAGAACTGCACAACTAGGAATCTGTTTGATGTTGTTATGATCTCCTGACCTTCCCTCCTGCTACCTCTTCTTACTGCCTCCTATCTACCGTTTCTAGTCACCAGACTTAAATCTTTATTAGATCTAATTTAGTTTTCTTCAGAATTGTCCTGCCTAATATATTCATTTATTGTAATTCTTAGATAATGCACACATCAGTTTTATGAATAATACATTTACTTTCATTGTCTTTAAATGAAAAATAACCACCTGGTATCACCTTATTTTTATTCTTCCTTATATCTTACTCCTTTTCTATGTAATTTAAGAGAAAATGTTGAACAAAAATCCTGGTAGTCTGACCTTTAGTTGAACCTCTGCTGGCTTTGACGAATTGCTGCAAAGCAATGCTTTCATTTCATCAGCAAAATCGGGTCCTCCCTCCCTCCTTTTCTTTTAAGTGTTGAATTTTTCACCACAAATGGACAGCTGTAAGAAGATCAAGTCCAGTTTCAATGAGTGCTCATGAAATGTTCGTTTTTATGTGTGTTTTTCAACCAGCGCACCATTGATGTATATGACGATTGTGTGTCCACACTAGGGCCATTTGTGAGATAAGGGTAGCTATAACAGAGATAATGGGATTGCAGAAAGAAGCTTTGTTTTGGCCAGGCTTGGTGAGAAGGAACTCAGACAGTCAGAACAATACATTTTGCTCTCACTATGAACTAGGAATTATGAAGCCTAAGTAAAAAATTAGATTCCCCAAGAAATTGTTTAGCGTCCAGAATTGGTCCAGCAATGGTCACCCAGATCAAAAAAACAAACAAAAAAAGACTTTTTTGTTATTAGTGAACACACCATGGTTAGTTATAAGAATACTCTTAATTTTCAGTATAGCTGATTTGTTTACTGTGAAGTTATAAAAGAGGAGGTGGTTACATCATACCATCTATCTTCTCCCGCTTCATCCGTCAGGGTCGTGGTTGAGCCGGTCCCTATCTCCGGCAGACTATGGGTGTAAGGCGGGGTACACCCAAGACACACAAGGATGAACAACCATGCACACACACACACTCACACCTAGGGACAATTGAGAGATGCCAATTTACCTAACAGTCATGTTTTTGGACTGTGGGAGGAAGCCAGAGTACCCAGAGAGAACCCACGCATGCACGGGGAGAACATGCAAACTCCATGCAGAAAGACCCCAGGCCGGGATCGAAACCAGAACCTTCTTGCTGCAAGGCAACAGCGCTAACCACTGCTGCACCGTACAACCCCTGGTTACGTAAGAAATGGCAGTTTAGAGTTTTGATAATCTTTGTTACCTCTAAAGGATGATTCCAAAGGAAACCCTTAATGCTTTACCTGACTTTACTTTACTATAAGAATAGTTGTTTTTTATTGTTCAACTGATGCCAAATTAAATAGAGATTGTTATTTTAATTGTAAATAATACAATACTTGTGTAATAAGTTTTTGTACTGAAAATTAGGATTCACTGGGAGGTAATGGCAAAGTACTTGTAGTCTGATAAGTTGTGTAGTAAATATGCCACAACCAATTCTGTAGATACATATGCTACCTCAGCTAAATTAAATGGTTTCAGGCAAACTTGCAAGCAAAATCTAAAAAGAACAAATATTTAAAATCCTTCTTTATTCAGTGTTTTTTTTCAAATAATGGAACCATTTTTAACAATGACTGGTGTCACCCACTAGGTTAGACATAATAAATACCGATTGCAAGTTTCAAATTCTGCAATGTTTTCTAACCAATATGTTTTTTAAATTACACGCAGCATAGAAGTGCTTGTTTTCATTTTCAAAATAAAATGTCCAGGTATTTAGGACCATTATCCAACTGCACAATTGAGCGCTTCTGTTAGTTAATATTTTCCTTTGGTTTAAGTTGATTTATCTCCACAACATCAGTTATTTTTCTGTACTGAGCTTTCAGTTTGTGCAGCTTAATTATTCTTCCTTTTTAGGCAGCAGAGTGAGAAAAAGCTGCAAAATCAGTTTCCTTGTACACCTGCCAACCGTCAATGAAAATAAATGTTTCAAACAAAACATATTTCCTGTTTGAGAAATTCAAGTGCTTGCATAATCATGAAAATAGAATGCATTAAAAAAAATGAAACCGCTCTTGTTTTGGCAAAGAGTGAGGTGTGTACGTAAGAGTGTTTTTTGAGTAAAATAAATGAAAAGAGCGCTAGTCTGATGTTGTAATGGTTAAACTGGAACAGCCAGGGTGAAGGGAGGGCACAAAGATAGAGTTATGTGGATGAGGTTGCTGAAGGAGGCTGGGAAGGAGATAAAGGAGAAATGTGCATGGAGAAAAAAAGTGAGGGGGAGATATGAAACAGCAGGAGCCTGAAAGAGGTGGTGAGTCGGCTGGCAACTGCAAAAAAAGACTTGGTCAGGTTGATTTGAGAGGTCTTTGGAAGGTCATTCATTTGACACTGTAGTCTGCTTTGTGCCAACTCGGACCACTGGGTCATGCTCTGTCTTTCCATTTCACTTTATCTTAGTCCTCCTTGCAAAGTAATGAATACGAAGGTTTGTGAAAATGCCCTGCAAAACACTCTTCTACCACTATGACCTTCCTGGATAACTTTTACACATTTATTTTACTTAGACTGTAATCAATGACAGACTGCCAATTATCCAATTATCTGATCTAAAAAAAAACTTGCATCAACCACCTGCTTTGTATTCGGTGCATTCTCCCCAAATTTTGAAATGTTTCAGTTTAATCCACTGTATACTTCAAATTTTATATACAACTTAGCCAGCTCTGCAATTTTTTTTATTCTTTAGGATCAAAAGCTCACTTTTCACTCATAAATGAAGGAAAAAACAGAATTTTTTTTTTATTATTATTTTGCAATATTTATCCATGTTCCAAACAGCATATGCCTTTTTTATATGGATCCAGTGTTATTGTTTACAAGTAGCTCCAAAACAGATTTTAAGTGAATAATCCATTTATCTACATCTCCACTCACTAGCCACACACAAGACATTGGGCAAAAGAGAGTTGGGATAATTCTACATGGAGTTTGTTTGCTTGTTCTCTGTTGCTCTATTTGGAACATAGAAGACATACAATGGTTCATTGCAGAATGTTCTTTTTATGTGATTTTTGCATGTTTGTGTGTGTGTGTGTGTGTGTGTGTGTGTGTGTGTGGCCATCCCAAATGACAGAAACATTAGAAAGAAAGAACATGCAGACAATGGAGAAATACCAAGGAAAGAGGGAAAAACTAATAAGAGTCTGGCAGGTGAAGGAAACTTTAGTGACCATGGTCAGCCCATGGTGGAGCACTTAAGGCCTTCACCTTCACACTGAAGAAGCACCTGAAACAGATACCTTGGTATTCATTAGACATCTAAGGCTAGAAAAGCCAGAAGAGCCAGTCCTAGGAACAACTTCAAAGAGATTCTGATAAGGGAACCAAAACTAGATGAAGATCCCAAGGGAATGCGTGTTTTTTTTTGGTGGTCTAATACATGTATGAATAACTAATTACATTTACAGTGTTCATACCGTTCTTTATAAGGATATTCTACTCAAACAATAAAATAGAAAATGAGTATATTAATTTCATCAACAAACTTTTACTTAAAAACCTGCATCTGGCTACAATTACTGTATGAACAATTAAAAACAGTACAGTATAGTCTCTCAATGACTTTCATGGAACCTTTTTATGCCTCTTCAAAAATCATCTGCTGCTCCAAAGAACAAGTAGCTCACAGAATATATTACTTTCATGCAGAGCAGAATTTGGTTGTTTCTGCTTCTAAATTTGAAAAAAAGAGAGAGAGTCCTTTAGCGTATTTAAAGTAGGTTATTGAAAATAGAATTTGCAGAGAGCTCTTCCCGTTTTAAAGACTTGGAGCACATTAGATGCATTGTTGAAATGAAACGACAAAGAGCTGGTTAGCAATTATAGGATGAGCTTTATTTTTTTAGTTAATGGTTGAGGATGTCATAATTTTGGATAAAGCTTTTTTGGTATTTTTGATTTTAAAAAAAAAATCCGAGATTACTTTTCCATTGCTGTGATGTCTTTTAAGATCCCTGTCTTGCGTACATTCATACATACACACATAGTCACTCATTGTTTAACAGTATCCTGTCTAACTGTATGTATGCCTGTTACACACCTTTGGCTTTTTTACTTATTTTGGATCATACATTTAGGTTTTTACAAATGCTTCACAATGCTTAGAAATAATTCAAAGAAATGCTTCATTTTATTTTGGCTCAGTTTTAGCTCAATGCACTTTTCTCCTGAGTGGTTCTACAAGGTCAACCATTCTATTTAGAAGCAACACATCACCTGTGAACTCTGTTTGCATATGTCTGCAGTGTTTAATGTTTTTGGGAAATCCTTATATATGCAATAGAGGATTGCTGTTAGGGGTTTTAAAGAGGAATGTGGACAATAAATCAGACAGCAGGTCAGGACTCAAGCTGTGTTTTGTCAGATGTGAAACTGGTTTTTCAAGCAAATGCTCAAGTCTTAAAAGTATATTTTAATGTTTCATGTCAACCTGCACATCTGACATTCACTGAACCTTTCAGTCCTTGCAGAACAGTTTCTTGGCACCTGCATCACTTGGCAGGAAACAGCAGTGGTGTGTGTTATCGCGTAGTGTGTAGGGTGGATTTGTTCAGGTAGTTTGGTTTCAGTTGACTTTTTGGGTCAAGTAAATGAGAAAAGGTTGCTCGGCAACTTGTTTATCCAGAAAACATTTAAAATATAAAATAATGGATATACATTTAAAATATGTTCTAAACCCCTGTTTTGTTTCTTATTGGTTGAAACTTGATGTGCAGAGTAACTGTGATGTTTAAAGAAAACCTCATACATCAGTGATGCTTTTTCCATTTAGTTATTATTCTTAGAATCGCAACAGTCATATTTTCCTTTTAAGTTTAATGATTGATCTACATCTGCATCCCTTGTGTTTTTCCAAACAGGCCCTGAAACAGTAATATGTAACAGTTCACAATCTGGATATTCATCAAGTTTAAAATGAGTTAATTTCTTTTGTGGAGATAGCTGGTAAATAAAAACAGTCTCTGTTAACTTTTCAAAGGCGAGCTCTTCAAAAGAGGTTCCTCGCTGATTATACTTTAAAGCAGGTGATCTTGTATCAGTAATAGATTACATTCCAAAAAGTAATCTTCCCAGCCTTGTTCACACTATAAATACTTTTATGAGCCTTGGGCCTTGTACAGTCTGTAAAGTCTTTCATCTATAAGGCTTTCAGCTGTGTGCTAGCCTTGCCAATAGGACATGCTGTTTAAGACTTGGCAGCTGGTCTCAAGCCTCCAAAGTTAATGGTTTACAGCTGACTTTAATGTGCAGTGGTTTAAAACTTTTCTAAATGACTTTTGTTTCAGCCAAACATGATTTTGTGAGATACAGTAAGTTAAATCTTTGCCAACATTTCAGTGGTTTCTCTGCAAAGCTGAATGATGCTTTGGTCTCTTGTTGGTGATGGAAAATTTGTTGTTTTTTTTGAGCCTGTGCCTTTATGACCAGTGATGACCAGACTTGCAGTTCTATCTGACCTTGCATGGGGACAACACACACCTTTCATTTTAACAAGCCAGACATGTTGTGTTTGTTCTGTGTAAAACTGACAACTAATATAAATCAGGAGAGGGAAGTTATAATAAAGATAATAAAGCTTACTATGTGTGTATAGGTGTGTGCCTGAGTGTGCAGGGGTGTGGGTTTAAAATGAGGAGGGGAGGTTTACGCTATAATTATTTTCAGCTGAACTACTCAAAAAATACTCCCCTACCTCCTCTACTCCTTTCCCTTCTCCTCTACCCTATAATCCGCATTTAAGTTATAAACACAGTTAAAGTTTCCATCTCTTTCTCTCGTCCTGGGTGGCCGAACTGTGTCTGTGCTTGTTTGTGTGTAAGAATTTGTTTTCAGTTTTTTATTTTTTTTTTTTTTTTTTTTTTTTAATATGCTGATGTATCTATAGATGAGGATCTTTTTTTGACTCAAAACAGCTTCATAGAATTGGTGATTTGGTTTACAACTACAGGTGAACAGATCCATACCAATAAAATGTGGGACACATGACATTTTTGTTTTTGTAGGACATGGACATGGAAACATCTATGCTGACCTTGATACATGTGTGCACACCCAAACATTGTGTGTGTGTGTGTGTGTGTGTGTGTATTAATACACGGGCAAATTTGTTTGGAGGCATACAGCTGTTTTCATATGAGGTGCAAAGTGATTGTGAGTCCTATTTAGTTACTATCACAAAATTTTACTCCCTCATTAGCATACCTAGTTTTGGAATTCCTTTTCACACTGTTGTTGTATTTAAATTAAACATCACTAAGCTTACATCAAGTCATTTTGACCATTTAGGATATTGTATATCTAATTTATTCAAATGGAAAAAAAGACACTATATCCTGAAGCAAAAATAAACGGGTTGGCAGTTCTGCTGCCACTATATGACTGTTCATTTTCTGTTATCTTTATCCCTTTTACCAATTGCAAATATTATCTCAAATATCAAAACATTTCGTTCTTGATTTTAGCAATTCCTGGACCACCATCAACACCGTGGGTAAGCTTTGTTTCCAGAGAAAGCCTCACTGTTTGCTGGCATGAACCAGTAGCAGATGGAGGCAACCCTGTGTTTGGATACCACGTCCAAATGAAAGAAAGAAGCAGCATCATGTGGCAGAAAGTAAATAAG
>JAUZNJ010072925.1:0-25379 GCA_034780135.1 Jordanella pulchra | reverse complement strand
CCCCCCCCCCCCCCCCCCCCCCCCCCCAGGCGGGACAGGACCACAAGCCGGATTCGAACCTGGGTCGCCCGCGTCGAGGACTAAAGCCTCTGTACATGGGTCGTGCGTACTAACCACTGCACCACCTGCACAACCTAAATTATTAATTCTTTGAATTTATGGCGCCGCTTCTTTAAGTGGATCCTCATCTAAAGGACATTATGTGCATGTTTTCACAACTATTGCGTCTAACCGACCTACTGACTGATTTTCTGTTTGTTTTCACAAAACTTTCCAGAAGAAAAAAAATATATATATTTTTTTTTAATTTAGTTTATGGAGTTTCTGGAGGAAAACCTGCTGCTGACCAGGTTAGCTCAGGGGAAAATGTCACTACGGTAACAGAGAAGTTCAGTTTACTGAACCGGAGGACAGAGTTTCACCGATTTCAGGTTTAAAAAGAGAAAAAGACAAACTGAGTCGAACCCTTAATGTTACGGAAACTAAGGGCCAAGTTTTAGCCGTTGGAAAAACCCTGCAGCATAAAACTCAAATGAGTTTATCTACAAACAGAATAAGCCGCTTCTGGAGACGCTGAAGGAAAAATCCTCCATCACCCAATTTGTGTGGAAACATCTGAACCTGTTTGTAGGCAAACAATGAAATATGGTTTAGTTTGAGAGCTTCTGCTCAGCAAGGCTGACTAGTGGAAAATTGTACTGAAAAGGTGCTGATGAGTTTATATCCAACCTAAACAAAGCCGCATTTAACTACAGATGGTTTAGAACAATAGTACAAAAGAACAGCCGGTCATTCCAGATCTCCTAGATAAATCCTAGAGATTCTACCAGAGATTGTGACATAAATGCACACAAAGAAACCTAAAGAGCAACAGATTGCAGTGAATCCAAAACTTTTACAGTTTTAACCTGTATTACTTTGTTTAAAGTGATAAAAATACTACATTTACCTCTAACAGCAAATTGAAAAGATCCAGATTAGGAGTCAATAAGTTTACCCAAGTATGAGGCTTTGGAAAAAAAAAAAAAATGACAGGATTGTAGTTTCTCTGGGAGAATATAAAAAAAAAAAGGAACCAGTTTCTGATTTTTATAATATTCAGGCTGCAGTAAATCAGGATCTTCTTTGGTTTATTAGTTTACCACCTATAACATTAACCCAGATCACTTTCATCTTAATGTGCTTTAAATAAAACTCAAAGTGCCAATTAAGAGATTAAACTTTAAAATATTCATTAACTGCTGACTATAAGACATCTGGCTAATCAGCAAAGTTTAAATTACAAAAACTACAACCAACATTCTGAACATACAAGAAAGTGAGATAGTCATCAGGGATGGGATTAAGTTTAAGGTAAATTAAGAGACATTTATTGTTCTTCAAACTATTACATTGGTCTGGATTTATTTTAACTGAAGCCTTAAAAATGGACAGACCAAAGTACGGCATTCTCTCAGACAAATGCTGCCTTTTGATACGATTTAAGCAAACAGGCATTAATTTTAGATTGCGGTTACAATGTTTTGCCTTTTTAACTTTTAGTATTTTCCATCTCTGCCGTTTCACTGAAACCATCTATGCAGTTTAATCAACAGCTGATCTCTGATCTAGTTCATCATTTAAAGGCATCATCTCATGGGTGTTTCCATTCCTATCAAAGGCTGATGCAATGAGTCACTAACAGACAGGCATCAACTTGCCTTCTTACCAACCCTGATCACTAAACCAAACCCGTTCTGCCGTGCTCCCTTCCTGCCCATCGTTTGAACTCTTCCTCCACAGAGCAGTCATCTATCCGACCAAAACCAAACACGTTTTCACACTGTAGTTCGGTTAAAGCTTTAAACTCCAGGTTAATAAATACCCTCATTATGCCTCTTACCTGCAAGTTAACCATTAAATTCAATACATAGAATTTTAACTCCGTTTTTAATCAAACTGAATGAACTTTAAGCATTTAATTACTGATAAATACACAAAAGGTTTTTGACCTCAAGTATAATCCAATGAGTTTGTACCGATTGTTGTTCTAGTACCAGTGTGGGTCTGATGACTTACAAAATAAGAGCTTTATAACTAAATCATCCTGAGATGGTCCTCATCCTGAGAGCTAATCTGTTCAGAGATGCTCTACTCGAGGTAATTGGTCCACATGTCAACCGTTAATGAGATTAGAAATTAGATTTTCAATAATGGATGGTCCAAACAGAGCAATAACTGCAGCATCCATCCAAACATCATTTTTCCACTCATTTACAGCATTTCTACTGAGTTACATCCGGTCTGGCTCCCCCTGGTGGTCGTTTTACAATAATATTTCCTGCTTACAAAAATCTAAACAAACATCACCTGTTTTAACACTTAAAGCTTTTTTTGTTCTCCGTTTTACAATATCTCTTGAATGTAAAGTTTAATTACAAAGATTTGCAGACATCAGGACGTTCAAAAGGTAAACAGTAATATAAATTAATGTCTAATACATAAAAATAGATTTAAATCTTCTCACTGACTGAGCATTGAGCCTGGTTCAGAGTTTGTCTGCAATTAAAAAAATGTATATAAGGTTTAGATACAAGTATTAGAAGCACATATTTTTAGAAAAATTCCTCCCAGTTTTACAATTTGTTTGGTTTTTAAGTGTCTCGAACTTCAGCCGACAAAGTGTCCAGGTTAGTCCAAAGTTTGTCCCCCAACTGTCCCCTTCTGTTCGACCTTCATAGAAGAGATGAAACCGAATCCATCTACATAGAAATCTATGAAACCAGTCTTCTATAAACAAAGGGACGTTTAAAGGACTTATTCACGTCACCGTCTTGGTTCTTTGTTCACAGGATTTCACCTCTGTAAGGGCGCGTCTTTCAGGGGAAAAAAAAAGCTGCACAGGAGGCAGAGAAACAGCGACTGCTGATTGGTCCTTAAGATTAGGATCAACAATTTAAGAAGAAACTTTAGTTTTGTATTTTTTCAGTTTTCAACAACTTTAAAAACAAACAAGTTGGAAGAATAAAAGTCCAATAGTCTGGTTCAATAATATTTTTACAGAAAAAAAACACACCACTGTTCTGGAGAAGCAGTGCAGGACCAGTTTTTCCAGTTTAAGGAAGAGATCAGAAACTGGTTTTACTTCTGTTTTTTTTACTCCCCCACAGAGAAAAGAGTTGATCGTGTTGCCTAATAAAACTCAGTTTAACAAGAGGAGTTGGCTGCTTAAAAACCGCCTAAGGATTCAATTTATAGGATTATAAAGCCACCAGAACGATGTCCCACAACTCTGAGAGGTGTACCTGGGCAGACACGCCCAAATGGCCTTTTCATCCCATGATGCATCAGTTTCCACAGTCATGATTAATTCAGAAGTCCTCGATTTGAGTTTTGACACCTGCGCTTCAGTGCAACCAGAGAGTCACATTTCTGATGTAAAGTGGGACCTCTAGCTGGATTCTGACATCTGCAGCTTTCTTAGCAAACCACACAATTTAACCACAACATCGATCACTTCAAGATGCAGCAGAAAGTTGAGCAATAAGTCACCTTCTCAGTTTCAAACAGCTAAAACTGGATGAAATTCAAGCCAGAAATATTTATGAAGTCTGTTTACTGCTTCACTCATCCTGAAGGCATCAGACTGCAGTTTGAATCACTGAGGTTCAACAAGTTGTCCCTGAAATGAACTACTACAGTGGAACCCTTAAAGATAATAATATTTTTATCTTTTTTAAAAGGTTTACTGGCACAAGATGGAAAATGGTAGCAAAAGCATTTTTAAAAACTGAATAAAAGGCACTTAAATCTCACTACAAGTCAACAGCTTTTACTGTAATCCCATTTTGCTACATTAATGGTTCAAACACATAAAAGCCTCAACACCCTGCTGGGCCCATTAACTACTGGGAAGCTTCCTGCAAGGATCAGAGTCAGCAAGATAATTAAATATGGATTGGATTCTGCAGAAACAGGAAATGGTCCAAATAAAAACTATAAACACTTAGAAGCTCAGAGAAGCCGAGGATGAGGAGGCCAGGATCTGACCACACCCCGAAACTAGGCGTCCATTCAGTTTGAGGGCGAGGCCAGAAAATATGAGAAATACATAACCTGTTCCATGAGACTGAAGTGAACAGAGAAACTGCTGTAAATATGAAGCAAACTCACCCAGAACAGAAGGTTGAAGAAGAAGAGCAGATATTTGACACATCTGTTAACAGCCATGGTTCCTCTCTCAGACTCTGGATCCTCACAGACAGAAAACAGCAACTGAGCAATCAGAGCAGAACCAGCTTCACCTGTTTACTCTCTCCCTCTCAGGCTGCTCCTTTTCTACCTCTGACTGCTGATCCCTCCCCCCTCAGACCCCTCCCACATGGAAATCAAGCTGAAGATATAACACATATTTTTTAGATTAAATAGAATTTAACGTGTTTTTCCTGAAAGAAACACAAAAAATGTATTTTTAAAGAAAAAAATGAAATGTTCCAGTGTGGAAAACATGTAAGGGAATTAAAAACCGAAAGAAAGCCCAATGTTCGGCTCTGTGACGTTCAGAACTCCACATTTAATGCGTTTAACTTCTTTTCAGGCAGGATTAACACACATCCACCCGTCTGCTCCTCTCCACTGCGCAGACCTGTTACATCTGTCCTAATTATTACGTTCTGCAGACTTTAAGGATTTTTGGCCTTTCATGTTCTCCTCCTAATGAATCTTGTCATGATCCCATGTGTCAGTTTCCTCTTTGAAGTCAAATATTTTTCAATATCAAACAAATACATGTTTAAGCAGCTCAACACAGGTTTTATTCTGACAGCTCCTTTAAAGGTTGAGTCCTAGTTTTGTGTGATTCTTCATTATTACATTTCATTATCTGTGCTTTATTTGTTCCTCATTATTACCCCACATAAAATCTGTTGTCTGTTAAGATTAATCCTCTACAGTTTTAAAGCATTAAAAGTAAGTTTATCCACTATTCCTACAGAATTTATTCCATTTATTCCAATACAGAAATATCATAAAAACAGATTAAATGTAATGACACAGTTCAGTTTAATCCTAATTGCAGTACATTAGTCTGACTTAGTTTATTGTGCCATTTCTTAAATGACAGCCACATACATCCAGTCTTTTCCTTAGCAGCCATCCTTTCTTCAGAGGTGACATGAGGCTATAATACTTCAGCAGGAAGAAACCTCAAGTAACACCAGGCTCAATACTTATACTACAATAAGTATTATCTATATAGCACTTTAAAAATCAACCTCAGCTACAAGGAAGAAAAACACTAAAACAGAGTAAAAACACGAAAATAGGGAAGATAAAGAAACTGATCTACAAGCACCTTCTACTGCAAGGAAACATGAATTCTTTTAAATAGTTAAAACATTGGATCCAGTCATTCTTAAAGGATAAAAACCAGAGATAGTTAACATTGTTTAACACAGATCTGTTTGTTTAATCTACATGTGTTTAGGAGTAAAGGTCTGTAGCCCAGAAACTAAGTCAAGAATAAATCCTTGAGCCTTTTATTGCACATATAACATAATAAAAGAGTGTTTTTGACAGGAACAAAACCTGTATTTTAATATATGGGTCTTTGATCTTGACTGAAATAAAAAATGCCAGAAAAGCATCTGAAGTGTTGGGATGTAAAACAGCAGGTCTTGAAAGCTTGGATTCTGCAACAGTTTTCCTTTCAAACTGCATCACAAGAACAAGCAGCTACACAACCCACCTGCCAAATGGGACCTGATTGGCAGGTTGTTCAGGAGGACCTGGGGGCGGTGCTTAGTGCTGCATGCTTATCAGGTAGTTTTCCACCCAGGTGACCAAAGCACTTCAGAATGGAAAAGATAAAGGAAAACTGATCCTAAAAGGGTTAAAGTTAAAAGAGTTTATTTCACTTCACAAAGTCAGCATTTAGAAAGAGTCAAAAGTAAATGTTTGTGTTCAGAAAGTTCCTGTGTGATGCACGTTGTGGTGAATTTGGCTCAGGTATTTTTAATCTAACCTTCCTGCTGTAGGTTCGGTTTGGTTTCTACATGAAAGCATTGGTCAGTGCTGTGCTTCCTCTTCTTTGTGACAGCTGTCATCACTCTAAGGTGTTTTTGTTTCTTTTTGTGTCCTGCTTTGCTAATATAGCTCTAGGAATAGTTGTCCCAGAGTTAGACGATAGCTCAACAGCTTTGCTCTCACAAGCAGACAATGATGACTGTTGCCATAAGTTCAAAATGTTCAAAATGCTGCAGTCTTGCATGCCTGCTACCATCGAGTCACACGATACATGAAACGTGAGAAAACTATGCAATTTAAATACATATGTGACACTTCTGTGGTCTGTATGTAAAGTTTGTCAAATTAAAACTCATAGATTCTTTTTATTTCTTGACATGCTTTTCTAAAAGTTAGTGTTGGATCTGCAGTGATTCCTAAGTAGATACGTTCTGAAAAGTTTTTATTTCTTTTCCATTTTAATTAATATTTGGAGGGTTTGGAATTGCATGTCTGTTTGGAATATTTTTACAGACATGCAATTCCAAAACCCTCTTCCATGGAATAGTCAACCAGAGACCCCTTTAGAGATGACCTAAATGTCTGCCTGCTTTTACAGATAAGCTAGCTTAGAAAGTCCAAGGCAAACTAATCAAGCATAAGACATGACTGCTAACTAATGTTAACATTTTACATTGAGGTTTTAAGGATTCAAGTTTGCAGTTGGATTTCAGAACAATAATAAAAATCAACTTTTGAAATAAGCAGATCCAGACTTCTGGTCAGTGGCAGCTGCCTCTGCCTGATAACAAGTTGAACTCCTCCCATCAAATAAAACATATCTAAGTCCTCTATTTTCTTTTGCCTTCACTTAAATTCAAGATCAAACTATTTACTTGTTTTTTGATTGTTTGTTTAACAACATAGATCAAGTAAATTAATTGTTTAAAATATGATATAATGCACTTAACACATTTTTTCATGTTTATGAAAAAGTTAAAAAAGCTTTTAAACCACTTGAAGAAACTGAGAAAATCTAAGTATATCAAAAATTATATTCAAAACTTTCTCATGTACACACAGGTATTAGAAGTCACTGAGCCGGTACCTTCACCGGCCCCTAAAAGCCACCGTAGGACCCTAAAAGCCACCGTAGGACCCTAAAAGCCACCGTAGGACCCTCTCTGAACGAACCCACACGGTGCTGGAAAGGAGACTTTAACACCATCTAGCGGTAAGTGTGCAGAATTACAACTCATCCGCCGTCAGCGATCTCTTGGGCTGCAGGTCGAGGTGGACTTACCATTAGGCAGAACTAGGCGGGGGCCTAGAGCCCCAAGTGTCTGGGGGGGTAGAAATACTCATTTACTTATGGTTATAACAGTTACTTATTTACGCACAGAAATAATTTTTTTGATTAAAATCCTCGCGCTAAAACTTCAGCAGAATGCATATTGCATTATGTGTGTTGCCCCCCCCCCTTCGGTCTCCATTACATTGGACCAGTCCATCTCACTGCTCATGTGCAGTAGACGACGGCAGAACGAAAACGAACGGCGCGAAGTGGCGAGCAAGAAAGAGGAAAATAAGATAAAGAAAAGAAGATTAGGATGAAGAGAAGAGGAGAAAAGAAAGCTACAGAGCTGAAAAGAGGTAATAAGAAGGAGGAAAATAGGAACTTCATATCTCAGCTGCAGAAAGTCACACATTTTTTCACTGCGGCAGCAGCAGCTGTAAAAACTTAACAGAAAAAACACACAAACTGCGCAAATGACGTTGACACCCGTTGAGGAGGGTCGGTCGTGTGCAAATGAACAAGTGAGTATCAACACTGAATTTTTTAAGTTAGCTAATTTCATTGCTGAGGAGCTTCAGTAACAGAACATGGACACAGAATCTAAAGTGATTTTTGTTATGCATTCAAAACATTTGAAACCATGTAACTTAAGAAAGTTATTAATCACTAAACTGTCACCCTGCGTTAAAAATAATCAGTGATAAAACTTCCCATTAATATAGTTTTAATGTGTCTTCATTTATTAGTGTAGATGTTTAAGGTGGCATCAATTTTGAATTAATTCATGAGTTTTGGCTTAAGAAGTCACCTCACAAAGGAGAAGGAATAAAAGAAGGAACCTCTTCATAAAATCAATGTTAGTCCAGTGTTTGGAAATCTCTCATTATGAACCAAATCATTGAAAGAGTTTTTACGATCCTACTTTTGGGCTAAGATTCAAGAAATTTCCGTTTCTGAGATTCTTCAAGTTTAAAAACTTTTGTTAATTAGAATAATCAAAACTTCAGATAAAGGTTTTGTTTTGTAAATAACTCCGTTAGCTTGATGAGCTTCAGTGACATTCTTTTTCATCTGCTGCATTAAAAATAAATGAAGAAAAATATAAGAAAATAACATTTTATACAACTTTCTTGTTTATTATTGTCATTTATTGAAGAAGCAAAACCTGAATATTCTATTATTTCCTTCTTTTAACAAGTATGTTGTATATATTTCCTTCAAAGAGGGGAGAGAGGGATATTCAACCTTCATCCCTCCTTTAAGTTGCTAAAAGCCATGACTACACAGAGCTGCAGTGCTGCTGATTTAGACACATTATCCAGTTTGTATGAAGCTCTGGGGTTCATGCAGATTGAATGGCAGCTTCCTCCAGAACATGTTTATCTGTTAACGAGCTCTGAAGGATCAGCATCTAATTTTCAGCTGTGAAGGCCAGGAGAGGGACGACAGTAAAAGCTGCTCTCTGGTTCACAGTGCTGCAGTATGAACACTGTGGGAGCTCCACAGAATCCGTCTCATTCAGGGTCCACTGGACATGTAGGCTGTGTTCGGATTCGTCGGCTCCGTCCTACAGGCCCGATTTGTCAGCTGGTTGCATCATAGCGCCGCGTCTCGGCCTGTTCGGATTGTTTGACTTGTTCCTATGCAGCCGACAAATGCAGCCTTCATTTGGCTCGTTTTGAAGGATGAGTCCCGTGTTTCCTACGCAGCCTTCGTTTTCCCATGATTCATTGCGAGTTACTGAAAGACGGCTGCTCAGTGCTCAGAGGAAATAGCGACGAACAGTGGTGAATATTGGAAATGCAGTTTAATATAATAAAATTCAGTGAATAGTTTCGTCTGAAATAAATGAAAATATATTTTTTGAAGGTTCTGGAGTCGGATATGTTTGGTTTATTGAAAGGGTTTATTCTGTGACTGTGTTCATGGGTTTGGCTGATATTTAAGCTCAGATTCTAATATCTGTGCAGTGAACTACTGATCTGATGTCTGTGACCACGATTCTGCTGCCGAAACTCATCAACGATAAAATTAGCAACAGATTTTTAATAATCAGCATCCGTTGATTGAGTGGCGGTGAAAGCTGGAGAAAGCTGGACCCGTTTGAATCCAGAGAAAAACTCTTCCGTCCTCCTTATTTTCACAAAGGACCCAGTCCAGGTAGAACCGGGTCCTTAGAAGACGCGGCGCATGAAGTCGAACACACTGGCAGCCTGGCCTTGAGGAGGGCCCCCTGACTGAAGTTCGCTTGGGGCCCCAAAATGGCTAAGTCCTCCCCTGGCTGCAGGTTTTTTATGTATCCCTGATTATTCTTATTTCCATCAAAGGCTGATTTAAAAGCTTGCATTGAGCTGGAATCATGGATCAGGAGTCTTACAGCAGGAAAACAGTGAAAACCTGCAGGATAGCGGCTCTCTAGGATCAACTTTGGACACGCCTGCTTGAAGCCAACCGTTTCCTCCCCATTCATAGGTTAATTTATAAACCGGTCAGACAGGTTTAGAGGTGGGTGATACTTGAGAGAGCCACGAGTGAAGACAAGAAACGGGTTTGAATTTATACTGGTAAGTTAACATCTGTTATCTTTTATTGGGTTTAAATAATTCGTGCTGTGTCTAACTTTAGTTCAACGTCTGCTTTCTGTTTTCACCAGAAAGCAGAAGTTCCGAGTCGCAGACAGTAGACTGCTTGTTCTCTAATCATTTCTGATGACATTTGGAAGCTTAGTTTGACTTAAATTTGACATCTAAGTGTGTTTCTGAATCAGCATTTACAGCTCTGGTCAATGTTGCAATGTTTTTACATAAATCTGCAGGTTGTATTTCTAATGTTGCTTTTTTATCACTTAATGTTTTAGATTGTTAAATACATTATTGATGTTTACTGGGGAAGAAAAAAAAATCTATGCAAGCAGCCCTGAGTCAGCAAGAAAGAGGTGTTTGGAAACCAAAGATCAATTATACTACGATTATCACCTGGGCTTTAAATCACCTAAATAGAACCTGTCCACCAGCACAAAGTAGCCTCATAAAGCAAAGGATGAAGTGATTATCTTAAAATATTTGAGAACGGATGTGAAACAGTCAATGTCAGTCTGGAAGTAGTTACAACCTCAGTCTCCAGTCTTCCCAGGAGAGAATCACCAAAAATGGTTCAAGATCTGGTTCCCAGATAATCCAGGAGGTCACAGCAGAACATCTAAAGCTCTGCAGGTCTCAGTGCCTCGGTTGGGGTCAGAGGTCATGATCCAACAATAAGACAGAGAAACTGGGAAGAAATGGCATCAAAAATTAGAGCCAATTCTGACCCAAAACAACATACAGGCAACAAAAACATCTCAATGTTCCCAAATATTTGTGTAAAATAATCTGTGGACCGATGAGACAAAATCAGAGCTTTATAGGAATCCCTGTTATCTTAATGTAAAACCAACAGAGCATTTCACAGAAAGATCATCTTTGGTCGGAGCCTCTGGGTTATTGTGAAGTAAAGAATGGCTTTAAATGAACCTTTTAGGAAATGACTTTCTATGAACTGAGAGATGAGCTCAGTGCTTCAACGTGGGAGATAATCTGTCACTACTTTACCTATTTCTCATCACATGGATTCATTTGAGGTGTTTGGAGAAAACAACTCCTTCAGACCTTCCTAACTGAGCGCGGTTTAGTTTACGTTCAAAGGTTCTGTTGTCTCGCTCTCTGTTTATGGACGGGTCCGGCGGTTTGTCTGGAAACGAAAATGAAACCCTCGCTTCTTTAACTTGTGTTCTTCTTCTGGCTCTTTATTTTTACATGAAACATTTCTTATTTGGTTTTGGGTTTTTTTCACAAACGCTTTAACACACCTTAGGAAATGTAAGTTTTTATGTTGTGGATTAGCAAACATTTTTTATATGACTGTTAATCCACATTATATTATTATATAGATTTTTATTTTAATAAATAAAACATCTAATTTTGAACTAAGGTTATTGTGAACATTTACTCAAGTAACTTAAAAAAAAACCCTACAATACAGTTTTCAAAGCAGGTAAGTTCAGTCAGACTGGATGGAGAACAGCTGTGAAAACAGATGTTTTTTAAGATCGGTTGGAGTTTATGTCTAAACTTTGACTAGACCGTTTTAGCACTTCGTTAACTGGTTCTCCTCTCATTCTGTTGACTGCTTGATACTTCAGTGTTTCAGGTATTTTGTGGCTTTTGATAAGAGATAAAACTTTATTGTCAAATAAAACAGTAATTTGGTTTACTTAATCTATCAAATGCCTCCCGATAAGAAGACATAAAACACATCATAAACATTCTTCATCATAATTGAAACTGATCTGCTCCAACCAGTTCATTCATTCTTTCTTTGGTTCAGGGTCCCTTTTAAGAACCGACCAACAATGACGACACTTAAAGAGCATCTTTGGAAGACGCTGGAGAACCTGACTGCTGAGGAGTTCAAGCAGTTCAAATGGCTGCTCAAAGATGTAGGAAACGATTTCCCAGCATCGCGATTGGAAAAGGCAGACCGACAGGACACGGTGGACCTGCTGGTGCAGAACTACAGCCATGAAAAAGCTCTGAGGACGTCCATGCTGGTTTTAGGGAAGATTTATAGGAACGATTTGGTACAGCAGCTGTCAGACACAAACTCAGTGGAGACAGGCGAGCTTGGAAACGGTTAACATCAAACTGACAACTGATTTTCTATTATTATGTATGGCTTTATCATTGGTCTGATCAATTTAATGTTATTGGCTTCAATTTAGGTCCAAGGATCAGGCACGGTGTTGGTTCCATATGTGAAAGTGAAAAGCAGAAGGCAGGACTCGACAAAATGAGGATGGAAATAAGGCAGAAGATACAAGAGAGAGAGGAGAAGATCAGTGAGATCCAACGTTCTGCAGAGCTCAGCAGGAAATCAGCAGAGCGACAGACAGAAGAGAGCGTTCTCGCCTTCACCAGTTTAGTTCAGCTGGTGGAGAAAAGTCTGTCCCATCTCACCGAGGTTATTGAGGAGAAGCAGAAAGCTACACAGAAGCAAGCTGAAGGGACCATCAGGAGGCTGAAGCAGGAGATATCGGAGCTGAGTCAGAGAGAAGCTGAGCTGGAACATCTCACTGAAGAAAACCAGAAGTTTCTCCAAGATGTTAAAACCTCAAATTTGATGGAGATCAGCTTAAGTCAACCGTTATATGGCGAAAGTGTAAAGACCTTTGTGGATAAGCTGAAGGAAACACTCAATGAAGAGATGGAGAAGTTCTATAAAAAAGCTAAGCTGATTCAGATGCAGCAGTTTGCAGTAGAGGTGACTCTGGACCCAATGAAAGCACACCCCCACCTCGTTATATCTCAAGATGGGAAGCAAGTTTACTGCAGAGCCACTCAACAAAATCTCCAAGACAACCCAGAGGACGTCAACGTGTTGGGTGGGGAGAGCCTTTCATCTGGGAAATCATACTTTGAGGTACAGGTAGGAGGAAAAACCTCCTGGGATTTAGGAGTCGCCTACAGATGGACTGGCAGGGAAGGATTGACGGCAGTGGCCCCTGGCGCTGGTCTCTGGACTATTTGTTTAAGGGGTGGAAACATGTTTAAAGCAGCTGGTGTGGATTTGTCTCCAAAAGCTCCAGTAAACAAAGTGGGTGTTTACGTGAATTATGAGAAGGGGTTGATCTTGTTTTGTGATGTGGATTCTGGAGAAATGATTCATGGATTTTCAGAGTGCTCCTTCAAGGAGAGCCTTTATCCCTTCTTCAGTCCTGGCACCAATCACGGTCATCCAAACTCCACCCCTCTGGTCATCTCTTCTCCTTACTCTGCTACGTAATCAGCGCTTGGCTAGAGTAGCTTCATTTTTAACTCCTTGGATTTATGGTTTCATTGCATTTTTATTTACTGTAACTTTTAATGTGTAAAACAAAGGAAAAGGAGGACACCGTTCATTGGCTGTAGTTCCTCTTCCTTGAGTGAAAGGTTTGCATGGCTACATAACATCCACTGCCTTCTTTGCCCCCCCCCTCCCGCCGCCGCCGCCGCCTCCACCCCACCCAAACAGTAATCTCTTCTGCTGTTATGCCAACCATGTCCATGTGCTTCCTCGCTGTGGCCATGGATCGTCTCTGGTCGTCTTCTTTCATAGTTTCCTACAGAATTGACAAAAACTCCTGAATAAGTGATGAAACGTCTTCAAAAAACTCAGTGATCGTCTGGTTGCCTTCCAGTTTAAGACTGTTTTGTGTTTGTCCTGATCTGGATGACTGAGAATTGACACGCTATCCCCTCTGATGTGCAGTGTGACTGAGAGACTGCTTCCGTTCAGCAGAGATATCCTGAATGGCAGGCCAGTAATCTTCATTCTTTAACACCCACTCAGGTTAGGAGGACTTGGTGGCTAATCTCAAAACCAGATTCTGCAAAACAGACTTTCTGCACCAATTCTCTCTCAGGATGACTTTCATATCAGAGACTGGAAACTTGGAGCATCTATAAGGTAGTGATGGTAATTTTAAAGCCCCGTGAATCAACTAACCAATATGACACAAACATCATGCTTAATACATACATTTGATATAGTTTTGAATAGGAATATCTGCTAGGTAGCTATGACAACTACCTTTGGGCGGGTATCCTGATGTCTGCATTGATCTATGGCTTGTTTGCTCCAATATAATAGTATTAAAAATGATGATACTAATAAATTATTTTAAAAGTCTGACTTGTGAAATTTGAATGTGATAAACATCCTTTCTGTTGTATAACAGCTGTTGAAACTATAATACTTTAGTTAGTTTTTAAAAAATGTTAATGAGAATGTAGGTCAAATATGTGCTTCTGCAGCTGGAGCGCAACATGTTACATGTTACTTTGAATTGTAAAATAGGAAGGAGACGGTTTTGTATTTCAACTATTTTTATTCAAAGAAGAATCATTCAAGTGGCGCTGGGCTTTAAATTGCTCTTCTGCATCTCCACCTCTCCAGCTTTGCACTCGTGGCGTTGAAATTGACAAATATTTTAGTTTTGCTATTCGATATAAATAAGGAAACACAGCAGCAGGTGTAGCCTAATATTTGAGTGAATCTTTTCCTCTGGAGAGGAAGGACTCCCATGTATATCCCTGTATTTCTACCAGCTCATCTGCTGCTGCACTGTGTGTTTTCAGGGTTGCAACTACAAATAAATAAATACAATAATGATTAATCATTGAAATAGTTTTCAAGATGTTTTGATAACAGAAATGATACAAAACATGATCGTATTAAAGGTGAAGCAAACAACGCTGGCTCTCCCTTAATGTTCCTTCGTCACTGTACTCAGTCACACAACTTTCACTTCGACACTCAAAACTCTTTCAGTCACTCACCCAACTCAGTCTTCAAACTATCTCTTATCCCTAAACTAATCTGATCTTTAATCCAGAGTCTGTTTAGATTCATTAATCGGTGGATGCCTGTGGTGTGTAAAGGTGTGGCTATGTTAGCCTGTAGGAACAATTTCCCCAGAAATATGATAAATTTGGGGGACTAAACTATTCTGAATCAATTCTAAACTTGACTTGAATATAATCTTTCTTTTCTTGTCTCTGCTTTGTGTAAAGAAAAACCTGTGCTTTGAGGTGCAATTCTGATGCCTTTTATTTACTTGTTCATTATTATTCTAACGTCCTGCGAGCTCGACATGACGTGTGACGTGACTGAGGTGAGCTGAAAGAACGCCTCAGCAACACATCTGCTTCAAAAAGGTCACAGCTGTATGAGGAGACTGACTTAAGCTTGAAATCACTGCAGAAAGGCCGTCTGAACACAGACTCATCCAACCGGAGCTATAAAGACATCTCACCTTCCCAAAATGGAGATCAGCTGAGGTTACAGGTCTGGTAACATTAGGGAAAGGATTTTTTATGATGATTTCAGATTGTGTTTTAAGCTAACAAGAAGCTAATGGCAATCACATGTTAACTAAGGAAGTTAAAGGGTCTATATCCTATTTAGTCCATCAGAAACAATCACAGAAGGTTAATCAATTATCTAAACCGTTATAGATTTCTGATTTAAACAAGTCATTTATTAAAATAATATTTAACAAATCTGGTTAAACTTTGTAATAATGTTATTAATAATGTTAAATAATTGCCACCAACCTTACTGTATATCTAAGGTACTGATACTAAGGCGCTATACTTAAAATAGTAGTTTTGGTACCTTGCAGTTAAATGTATCATTGACTCCAGTTTAAATCATGGTCCGGTGCAGAGGTTAAAGAGTTGTGGGTTCATTTCCAGTGCATGTAGATACTTTTTTTTTGAGCTTTTTACAGCACTAGTGGCTCATTTTTCTGACAGCAAAGGGGGTAAGAGAGGGGGAGAGACAGAAAGGACCACAAGCCGGATTCAAACCTGGGTCGCCTGCGTCGAGGACTAAGGCGTCCTCCATACATGGGTCGTGCGCGCTAACCACTGCGCCACCTGCACGCCATTTACTTGACCCAAAATTCAGCAACTCATCTGAATATCAATGTTTTAATGAGTTTAGCTCTGGTGTTGAAGTGGTTTGAGCCCATAAAGACAGCAGAACATCTGCAAAGAGAAAGAAATTAAAAAATGGTCCAGTCAAAGCCTGGACTTAAAGCTAATTTCCCAACACATTCCAGATGTGGAGAAAGACGGCTGGATTGAAAGCTGTAACATCTCCTGACAGTTATGTCAGCTTCTACCAGCTGCTGGATCATTTAGCTGACCCAGTTCTGACAGGAACTCTTTCATTCCTGAACTTTTTCCAGAACAAACTTTAGCTGCTAATGTTTGGAGCTAAGCTCTAATCTCATTGCAACTCCTGCTGTAGCAGAAGCTGATTTATGACTGCAGTAAACTTCAGTGTTAACTTTTGGAAAGAAGCAGACTCCTCCTCCACAAACACAGGGGCTGATAAGAGATGGTGACGTCTCCAAAGGGGCGAAGGACAGGAAGTCAGGCTGAGATGAGAGGAAGGAGGAAACCGTTAGGTTAGGCCTTACAAGCAGAGGTCCAAATTTCATTATTTGCTGAAAACACGGTTTCTGGTCACACCACTGAATCTACACAGCTGAGGGTGGATCGGACTGAGATGGGTGAGTTTTTCTTTTCCTTTCTGGTAGTTTTCCATAATTGACAGCTCTAAAGCTGGTTTGCTTTCTGTTTGATTAACACTACGAGCAGCCTGTCCCAGAACCAGCTGCAGCTTCTGAAGCGCCTTACAAACATGGAAGAACACAACAAAGCAGGATTTATTAGAAAACCATATAGGGTGAGGTTTTTATCTGATATTTTCATAATTGTAAGCAAAATCAAAGAAAAATGAAAGTAAAATATTGAATCATATCACTGGAGCTAAATACCTCCAACTGCTCGCTCTCAGTTGATGAAATTCAGCAAGAGGAACAAATTTATTCAGGAATTTAGAGTTTTATTTATTAAATGGCTGATATGTTAACTAACAAGGTCTAATAATGAATTACCTGCTAAAGTTTGGTGGCCTTTTAAATAAATCCTTACAAATTACTGATTGCTGTCCATTAAACAGTAGTAACAGTAACAAACAATGAATCAAAATTATCAACTGTTTCATTTTATTTTTTAAATAAAAACCTGAACCATGAGGTGTGAACTGATAGAACTTTGAGGAAACCAGAATCTCCATAACAACTGTCAGCAGAATAAAACATGCTCAATACGATCCTGGTAGATGGCTGGAGTTTAATTTCAAGATGAAAGTCAAACTTATCTTTCATCCATAAAAACAAACCTTTAAGCTCTTATCTTATGGCACCTTTGATCAAAATAAGGAATGCAAAGATTGCAGTCCATGTGAAGGATTCCTCTGTGTAGCAGTTCCTGATGCTCTGACTTCAGTCTCAATCCACTCCTTTAAAAGCGCCTTAAATTCTACAACAAACTTTACTTTAAAAAAATCCTCTGAAAGCTGAAGTCATTCCCGTTAGTAATATATTTTTGCGTACAGCACTTTTTCCTTCCACCCAACTTTCTATCTAAGTGTTTGGATACCTATACTTGAAAGCCAGCTACTTTATCAATGTTTTTTTTCTGTTCTGCTAAACAAAAGCTCAGTTCTCTGCTATTAAAAGAACCTTGTTTCCCACCCCAAAGGAAAATGTAAATATCACATATGTAAAGATACCTGTAGAGATAACCTTGAAGCACTTGAAGTATATTTATATTTATTTATACGTACACATCTACAGCAGCACCAGTTTGTTGAATTTAATATAATACATGAATTTAAATTTGCTTTGATAATTTATTTCTGTTCATATTTCTTTCACCAGGAGTAAATCGCCAAACATGGAAAGACTTAAAGTGGAGCTCTTGAATACCCTGAAGGACTTAAAACAAGCTGACTTTGAAGAATTTCAATGGTTTTTGAAGCAGGATAACATTGTGGAAGGTCAAAAAGGGATCCCTGAGGATGATATGGAGAAGGCAAAGGAAAGATGGCAAACGGTTGATCTGATGGTGTGCAAATACAACGGCCCTGGAGCAATGCAGGTGGCAATAAATATTTTACAAGAGATTAGAAAGAACGATCTGGTGGAGCGGTTAAAAGAACTCTGTAAAGAACAAAAAGGTAAAGAAAGAGGCAACTTCATGTGTCTCTAAATATCCCTGCAAATATGCATGTGAAATAATTGGACCGGCTATTTAGAGAGAACTTGTCAGACATGGAGGGTTTTCTTAAGAAAATGTGTTTTGAAAACTTTATTTTTATTACTTCTATAATACAAATCAAACAAGTATGGGGCATGCAGGTGGTGCAGTGGTTAGTGCGCACAACCCATGAATGGAGGCCTTAGTTCTCAACACAGGCGACCCAGGTTCAAATCCAGCTTGTGGTCCTTTCCTGCCTACTGTCAGAAAAACAAGCCACTAGTGCTGTAAAAAGCCAAAAAAAAAATCAAATCAAGCAAGAATGCAAAATCAGCTATTAGGAAGTTTTCTGTAGAACATTTTTTACCAGAGACACCTCATGTGCTCAAAGGTTTCCCCTCTTCTGTCTTATATAGTTCATTATTACTGACTCCATCTAATGTTGAATAGCTAACATCAAATGGCTGGATGATGGTTTTACTGGTCAGTAGTGTGATAGTGGGAGGGAAAGATAAAGGACTAAATACTCACCCTAGGGGAACTCCTGGGTTCAGCTTGATGGTCTTATCATTCCTGACTGAAAATCCAGGTACAAAGAAATGTTTGGAGTTCAAACTGCTCTAAAAGAGATAAACAGAAACCTCACATTGGGGATCTTTGTTAAGGTGAGGTAGAATTTGTGAGAGATTTCTTTAATGTTTCATAGGAGGTTACTCTGTAGGGTCAGCATCAAGGGTTTCTAGTCTTAAAGGAAGTTTCTAACTTTCAGCGTCAGTGTTAGAGGTAAGTTTCTTTGGAAATTCTAAAAAGTAGTCGAGATGCTGTTGTGCTCTTGTTAGTAAATCCGAACCATTGTGCTAATGCTGCAGGAATGACTTCTGCAGCTGTTTGTCCAAGAGGTTCCTGAATCTCCAGCATCACTTTCAAAGAAAGAAACCTCACCAAATTGCAAGTGGTTTCTGTACTCTAAGAGTTTCAACATGGCTCATACAGAACGTCTTCTGCGCATAGCTCTGAATTATGCACAAATACAGAATTTAATCACTGCCAAACAATCCCATAAAGAATATATGTATTGCCAATACATGTTCTATCCAGTAAAGGATTGTGCTCTCCTTTTTTATGCTTTCTATTCTTATAACTGGGTGTAACGCCAGCATGTTTTCACATTGGATCGTAAATGTTGAATTTATGTCAAAGCTGGAGACCACACCTTTTTCCCTGGTCTCCCAGCAACCAGCAAAGCCAAGAGATGCACCATTGGCAGAGTAAGCTCTTCTATATGGATCTGTCCACCAAGGGACAGATCTTAGTGTGGTGTTTGTAGGTGTTGCTGCTGCTTTTGACAGATTCTTCTGGTTAAGCTAAAGCAGCCAAAATTCACAATATAGAACAGCAGAATGAGTTTCTTGGAGTGCTACCAGCACAAGGTGTGGAGAGCTGAAAACGTTATAATTAGTTTAATCTTTGCACTGGATTAACAAAGCAAACAGCTCTAAAAGAATTGAACATATCTGACCTTAGTTCCCTCCTCGTCAGTTCCCATAACCCATGCTAACCATTGTGGATTTAAAATTAGCCGCTAGAGAAATTACATTTATCAAAGCACAAAATGTGAAACATGAACACCATTATTTCTGCCAAACCTAACTGCAAAGAAACTAATTTGTAATATAAACCAACACATAATTAATATGTAATTAAACATTATTGCTATTAATTGCTTTTATTTGTTTAAGGTGTCAACCCTCGACCACAACGATTTTTGACAGATGGTATTGGAGAAAAGGAAGCTGAGCTGGAAAACCTTCGTGAGTTTGCAGTGGACATTACTTTGGATCCTGACACGGCGCATCCCGACCTCGTCCTCTCCAGCGACGGGAAACAAGTTTATGACACAGATGTTACCAAAGATCTCCCAATGACCTCCAATAGATTTGATAAATGTGCCAGTGTATTGGGAAAGGAGACATTTTCATCAGGGAAGTTCTACTTTGAGGTCCAGGTTGAAGGAAAGACTGACTGGACTATTGGAGTGGCCAGGGAGTCCATCAATCGGAAAGGGAAAATCAACCTGAGCCCTGACGAAGGATTCTGGACCATATGGTTAAGAAACAAGGTCTATGAAGCTTTGGCAGACCCTTCAGTTGTTCTGCCTCTGAAGTCTCGTCTGCAGAAGGTTGGAGTGTTTGTGGATTATGAAAAGGGTCTAGTCTCCTTTTATAATGTAGACACAGTAGATCTAATCCACTCCTATAAAAACTGCTGCTTCAAAAAGAAACTTTTAATATACATCAATACAAGCAGTAACAACAAAGGTTTAAACTCTGCCCCAATGATTATCTCTCCAGTGGTTCATAAGATAAACAAGGCAGAGCTGAGGAGCGTCAAGGAGTTTGCAGTGGAGGTGACTCTGGATCCAGATACGGCGCATCCTGAACTCATCCTGTCTGACGATGGAAAGCGGGTTCATCACGGAGATGAGAGGAAAGACGTCCCAGACGACCCAAAAAGATTCAGCGACTGTGTGAACGTTTTAGGAAAACAGAGTTTCTTCCGTCAAAGGTTCTACTACGAGGTCCAAGTTAAAGGGAAGACTGACTGGACTTTAGGAGTCGCCACAGAGTCGATTGACAGGAAGGGAGAAATCACACTGCAGCCGGAAAGTGGTTTCTGGACTATCTATCTACGGAATGGGGAGGAGTACGAAGCATTCGATAAACCTATAGTGCGTTTACCTAGAAGGTCAAATCCTCAGAGAGTAGGAGTTTTTGTTGATTATGAGGCAGGTCTGGTCTCCTTTTATAATGTAGATACAGCTGATCTTCTCTACTCCTTCACTGCTTGCTGCTTTGCTGAGAGACTTTTGCCATTCTTTAGTCCCTGCACCAATGTTGGAGGAACAAACTCTGCCCCGTTAATTATTTCTCCCGTCACTTTCTTTGATTAGATGGATCACAATAAAAAATATAGGAACCAAAGACAGAATCAGGAGCCAATAAAAACAGGAGGGACAGATCAATAATTAATGTTTTAACTGACAGCTAATAAAAACTGCTCACTTTGGTGGTTATGCAATTTTAAGTAGGAACGTTTCTGATTTTATATGTTTCAAATGTGTTATTTTCATGTTTACATGTGAAGTTTATAGATTTGATGTTCTTTTGAAACACAGACTCAAACTCGTGTTAAAATGCAAAGAAATGCTTAATCACACATACTGAACACATTAAGTGAAGGAAAGCCCTAAATTAAATCTACCATTTAGCCATTTTGGGCACATATCCAGGGACCTATTATCATCATCATCGTCACCATCATCAACTTTATAGGTCGGGCCCTTTAAAACAACTGAGAACAAACTGCTAAACATACTTAGAAGGAGTAAAATACACAATTAAAGAACAAAATGCAGCATAAAGATACAAAATAAAATTAAAATGTGTTAAATAAACATGGTAACAGAATTAAGTCCTGCCAGTGTTAGATGGTAAGATGGACTCATTTACGCACACAGATAACATTTACTTTGGACAGAGAGGGCTCCTCTTTGCTAGCAAATTTTTATTTCCCACTATATATAGTCTGCACAGGACTTTGTAACAAATTTTCATAATTGGCCAATAAGAATAAATAATTTTTTTTTTAAAGCATGATTGTCTGTTTTATGTCAGTTTATAGAGGCAATGAACTGTGTAGATTGGCGGCTATGATTGGTGGATGGTTTCCATCATACTGGTCAATGATCAGACTTTTTTAAGAAAATAATTGAGATTAAAACAATATAATTAATTCGTAACTGATCCAGGATCAGATCTGGTTTTTAATCTGTGTGGAACTATGGGGAAAAATTATCCTGATCATTTCGGCAGAAAATGGACGGAAATGTCAACCAAAAGCCAGACCCCCCACCGTGATGTTTCTTTAACATATAAATTAGGATTCATTTAAGCTAGCCATTGTTAGCATGGAAGCATTAGCCTCTACCAGCTATGCTCAGCTGCAGCATCTAACCTTAGCATTCTGTAACAACTGAAACAGATATTAACTAAAGACAATTATTGGTCGGAAGAGATTCTTCTGCTCAGTCCCTGACAGGCCGTCCAGCTTTACAGATAAATAAATGAAAACTTCTAAAGATAAAAGCCGCTATGCTTTCTGTGAACTGAATACGCTAATACGAACTGTTGCAATTGTGTCACAGATGTTTTATTTTTATTTTAATATCTTGCAACAAGAAGCAGAACAAACATCATTTCCATGTTTATTTACTTAAATTCAGGAACCAGTTATTTCTATCTTGAATCTCCACATTTACATAACTGAGATTTGAACATGTCCAACTTTAAACCTTACTTTTAATCAATCAAGCAAACATTTTAATCCATCATTAAATAATGGATTTTTTTTACACTGATTACATTAAAATTGAACAAGCTCTTCACTGGGATTGTTTTAGGTAAACTGAAGTATTTATTTGAATCAATATTCAATACTTGATACAAATTAATTAAGATCATTTCCAACAGAAACTTTTGACTTTAACACATAATTAAAAAAAAAGTGTTTTCTTTAAACTTAAAATAAATGACTTCTAAACTTCTTCTCATTAAACTGAGCAGCAACTAACAAGCCCATCAATAGCACAACAGGTGCTGTGAGACGTCCCAACCAGCGGACGCACGCTCAGTACTCTTTATTGAAACGCTTGTTAACTTTGGCGACAGAGACGTAGGCGGTGAGGCCGGTGAGGAAGAACTGCTTCTGCTCCTCCAGCCACACCAGCAGCATCTTCACCTCACCGTCCGGGTTCCTGTACACCATCTGGAAGTCGTGGCCGCTGTAGTCCAAGGACGGCTTCCTGTTGGTCATGGTGATGTAGATGGGTGAGCTGACGCACCAGAAGGGCGACTGGAACTCATCCAGCAGAGTCATACTCATGATGCAGCAGTTCTGTCCATCGCAAAAGGAAAAAAAGATGCTACAGTTACTTCATTCTTTAAGTTGGGGGATTTCTTCACCCCTGATCACCCGCAGCTCAGCCACAAAGCAGGACAGGAGACGTGGTCACTGGTGAACAGCACCTTTATGAGTTAAATACAAAGTGTAGTGGAAGGTAGACCGATGCAGACTTTGAGTAGTCTGGGAATAGTTGGGTGAGGCCTTTTTTGAAGTTATAACAATCCTTTACAGATGATAAAAAGATGACAAAGAGATGGCATCTCATCCAACCTCAGTCTGACCTTAAAACCTGGAAAAAATGTCAATCATGACCTCACTGAAACCCCTAAACCTCCAGGATTTGAGGTTAACATCCCTGCCAATGAGGATAAAAATAAACTCTAAAAGCTAAAAAGGCTTCAAAAACTCACGTGTGTAGAAAGGCAGACGAGTGAAAGCAAAGCAGCTTAGCTCTAAATGTAGAGTAGCTCCAAACAAAATAAAAAAAAAATCCACCTTAAGATCAAACTATTA
The DNA here is from genome assembly GCA_034780135.1 of Jordanella pulchra. Classification (NCBI taxonomy): domain Eukaryota; kingdom Metazoa; phylum Chordata; class Actinopteri; order Cyprinodontiformes; family Cyprinodontidae; genus Jordanella; species Jordanella pulchra. The sequence goes on along the minus strand of JAUZNJ010072925.1, from coordinate 1,997 downwards.
ACAGTTTTCTGCCACATCCTAATATAACTGAACGGTTGTAAATGAAGATAAAACTAAACATCTAATTAGAAAGAAAACCTCCGAGATATTAACCCCTCATACAAGAAAAAGTGTAAATTACTGCCATCTTGTGGTGAAGTTACTATACTGCAGTCTAATCTAAGGAAAAAATCTGCTTTTCTACAAAAGCAGGGTAATTTTGCTACAACCTATTGTTATTTACCCCAACAGCTCCTTCTGTTTCAGCGCTTCTCCAGGGAAGTCTGATGCTTCCAGACAGCGATCGGTGCTGTGATAACACGGCCCTCTGGATGAACCTGAGCTCCACCAGGCCGCACTGAATCTGAGCTGACGTCACCAATCAGAACAAAGAGGATGCAAAAAGAAAAAGGTTAGAAAGAGGCATTTCTCAGGAGGTTTTTACATCTACAGATTTAATCAAACATTTAAAGGGTCCATCAGATGCAAGACGAACCATTTCCTCTTAAGACGACCTTTCGGCCATATTGATTCTCTGCAGTCACCAAGGATGATCATGAGAAACTTTCTGATTTTCCTCCTTCACTTTAAATTACCTTTGAGTGAAGACAGCTGCTTGAAGCATCCCGACATGATGACAGCGTTGCTGTTGTGCAGGACTAAGTGTAACATGTAGCCATGGAGACCAAGCTCTGGGTCAGAGTCGACCAAAGGTGGCCGTTCCACAGCCTCAAAGTACGGGCTGCAGGAGGGGACAAACAGAGCTATGCAACATACTTTACACCGAGATCAACCGACTACAACATGTTCAGCAGGAAGCAGTGGTCTTCCTGAAGGTATTAATCAACAGATGATATAACCTTTAATCTACACTGATTTAAGAAGATTAAGGTTTTTAAACAGCAAAAAATATAGGAATCCTCAGCGATGAATCCGTGTTTGTCCCATGATATGATCAGATTCGAATTAACCTCTATGCAAGATCATTATTGAATTAAACTTAGACTTATTATTAGGGTTTAGTTTGGTAAAAGTTGAAAGCTGAAATCCTCCATTTGAGACACATTTTTTCACCACCAAAGAAAAAAATAATTAACCACAAAACACATGAATGAAAGAAGGAATCAATAAATTCACAAAGCAATTTAAGCATTTAATATATTTTAAAATGGTTGAAAATATCTATTTAACTTTATTAAAAGTCTGCAAAATTAAAAATGCACCAGTTAACTGCCCATATCAGAACTTAGTTTAACTTTAATAGTTCAGATTATCACAGATCAAAATTGTTTTCTTTTCTTAAAAACATTCATTTGAACTAGAAACTCCCACCATTTTATGTCCATAAATGCATCAACCAGCAGAGTGTTTGTGAACAGAGGGAGGTTCTTTATTTTCTGTGTGATTCATATGAGATATTGATTCATATATTCATATTTGTTCAGCTAACTTAGAATCAGTTAAAATCATAATGAATGAGTCAGACTTCAAGAAAAAACAGGACCTAGAATAATCTTGATCCAAATCAGGTCCAAACAGTAAAATTCTCATAGATTCCAGTAATTAAATCAGGATGAAGTGAGACTAAAAAGACATTTCATGTTCTGTTCTCTAATTTTAGAAGTAATAATTAGCAACAGATTAAGATCAGAGGAAAAACACTAATTGATGAGAAATCCTATGAAGTAATCTGCTGCAGTGACACAATACATCCAGCAGGTGGAGTCCTTTCACCACTATAATAAAATCATGAAGCTGCTGAAAACATAAATCAGCTTCAGACTTTTTAAGAGTCCCAAAGGATGATGGGAAACCCGCTGTGGAGCTCACAAATAATTACCAAGCTGGGTTTTAATTCTGTGTAAATGTTGCATTAAATCGATGCAAGTTTATCTTTAAATACAACAAACTGCAGGTGGAGCAGCAGCTGAGCAGTTTCAGTTTACCGTATTTTCACGACCATAAGGCGCATACAAAAGTCTTTTTTTTCTCTCAAAATGTGAGGCGCGCCCTTTAGG
>JAUZNJ010072914.1:0-25380 GCA_034780135.1 Jordanella pulchra | reverse complement strand
GGGGTATGAGAGAGGGGGAGAGACATGCGGGAAAGGACCACAAGTCGGATTCGAACCTGGGTCGCCCGCGTCGAGGAGTAAGGCCTCCATACATGGGTCGTTCGCGCTAACCACAGTGCCACCTGCACACCCCTGCACTTTTTTAAAATTACGCACTAAATGGGCCACATAGTGAAGCTTAAGAGTCTAATATTTTCACCTCAAATGATCTTAAAATGTACTTTTGTGGAAAAACTGAAAAGTGAACTTTTAACTTAATAATTGGAGCATTGCACTGGAAGCTGCTACTGCTGCAGTGCATGCTGGGCTAGCTGCCAGTCTGGTGAACACACTAGTCTACTCTGATGCACACTGGGTAAAGAGGGAACATCTGGGGATTTTTTCCGTTCTTGGTCTTGTGTTCATGTGAATTGGAACAGTGCTCGGGCAGAGGCTGACGACGTTTCACATGAGAACACACAAGTACGCATTTTGAGAAACGGCCAAAGGTTGGACTCTTTGCGCCTCCAATGATCTTCCTGTCAGAAACACGTTCTGAGTGAGTAAATTGTAGAATTTTTTGTTTAGACTGAATTACATGAAAGTAAAAAACTAAAAACAAATGTGGAGTTGATCTTAATCAGGAAACCTGAGAGATAATTTCATGCACATTCTGCAGCAGTGTTAGACTTTAAGTTGATGCTCCAGTTTTAGAAGGTGGTGTAGGAAGCATAGAAACATCTACCTGTTCCAACCGTTCAAACGAAGCCTACAACACTTTAGCACCTCCTGTGAAGTTCAGATCCGCCCACTTGCGCAACTTGAAAGTGTTAATTTTAGCAATAATAATGTGCAGACTTCCACTTGGAGACATCCTCTCGCCCTGAGGATGCCAAAGCTGCTCATCTCACCTCTGTTGCTCACACAGAAGTAAAAAGTGGTAAAAATTCTAATGAGATTTTGTTTTTTTTTTCACATGACACATCCTGAGTAACTGTTTTTGGTTGAAGTCTGTGGGAATGTTTGAAGTCAGTCCAAATCAAACGTTTTAGGTCAAAACCTATGAATTGACATGGTGGGTGTGAGGCTCTGAGACAGAGAGGTACTAATCATTACAAGCAGCCTCCATTCTCTCCATCTGTCTCTTTCCGTCGCCGTTTCCTGAAGCCGTTTTTATTAAGACAAGAAGGCTTCATTTCTGCGCCTCGATCCAGCACCACCTCTGACCTCTTGACCCCCACCCCCTGAGCATTGAAGAAAATACTTTTGCTCTCAGACCACTAAACTAATCCCTCTTTTTTCTCCCCTATTCTTTATTACTTCTCTACCAAAAACTGATCAAGGATCACTCTGTTGATCAGTAGGACAAAACAAAAACCATAAAAGAAGAAGAGGTATGTTGTATAAGAGCGTAACCCAACCTGTCCAGGTTGAGCCCCATCATTTGGTGCCAGATGGCTCCACATTGACAAATCAATTAGGGCCCACCTCATTGCCAGGGGGACCCGAAGCCTGCTACGAACCTGCCTGCCCCCACCTTCATCATCACAGCTCCTTGGCCAACCTCTCCTTCCTTTAATCACCCCCTGATCCCCAGAAAGCTTAGCTGGGGTAAAGGGGGCGAGGAGAGAAAAGATAAAACAAAGAGGCTGGCAGGACATGAATCACCTAGCATCAATATGGATGACTTCCATGCTAATACAGAAAGGACCGGAGAGAAATTGTGGAAAAGCTTGTTTTAGTCAGAGTGTGTGTTTAAGTGCTCAGTGAGAGCTGATTTGCCTTGTGTTTAAAGCCAGACATCTCCAGTTGTTTTTTTTTTTGTTTTGTTTTTTCTTCCCTCTGCTGTGTGGAGGAGGAAGATGAAGAGGAGGGAGGGTGGACGTTTGGGGAAGTTAATCCACTGAGAATAAACAGCACAGCCTGAAGCAGGAATGCAACTGGGTCGCTGAGCGGAGGATGAATCCATGTTCTTCACTACACCCTGGTGGGAGAGGAGAGACACTGCCGGGATGGCAAGAGATGGAGCCTCTGAGTCGTACAGTTATAATACTTACAAGATCAAACCTGCGGTTGGAATATCAGTCAGTATACTTCCTCTCTATCAGGAGGGCTTATTTTAATAAAGAACATCACTGTTTAAAAAATAGTGAAGAAAGAAAAAGCTAAAAACATGTTAAACGTCAGTAGATGGGCTTCCATGAATCCCTCCCTCTACAACCGCAGCTCTTAGCCCTAATATAATCACAACCGTAGCAGATTTCTTAAAAATTTAATTCAACCAATAAATTTGTCTGATTCGATACGAGGCCAGTATTTCTCAAAAGATAAATACAATAAGATAAAAGCATCATTCTTTTGTGTTCCTTTTATTGTAAAAGATAAATACAATAAGATAAAAGCATCATTCTTTTGTGTTCCTTTAATTGTAAAGCCAGAGTGTGTACCAATTAACTGGCTCTACCTTTCTCACACCTCATCCAAAATAGTTATCCTGAGCTATTTTCTATATTGATGCTGTTTTCAGTTTAGGCTGCTGGAGGACATAGGGACCACTTTTCATCATTCAGCTTCATTCTATCTCTATTCTCCTATTCTGCATTATTTGTAAAGTTCCTCTCATAACTTTGTGCTTTGTCTTCTTTTTCTCATCATAGTAGCTTCATCTGGTCTGCTCCTGTTTGGCTGTGGCTACGTTCTGGATGGAAATATCAGCTTTGCTGCTACCATCAACACCTTTGTTTATAGATGTTGGAGCTCGGCCTGTTTTTAGTGTTGTCCTGTTTATCTTACCTACTTACTGTAGGTGCTCTCATCCTCTGACATGGTGCTCGTCTTTCTGGCTGTGTCCTTCCTGGACGGGGCCGCGAATGGAGCTAGTTAACAGTTACCATTTGTATCCCTGCTTCTTTCTATCTGCCTCCTTGAACCCATTCGGCCTCGGCAGATGGCCGCTCACACTGAGCCTGGTTCTACTGGAGGTTTCCTCTTGTTAAAAGGGAGTTTTTCTCTCCACTGTTCCTGCATCCTGTAGGAGCATGTCTTATAAGTCAATGAGTCAATGCAATCTGGTTTTCCTTGTCTCTCTAAAGTGCCTTGAGACGACATGTGTTGTGAATCGGCACTGTATAGATAAACAGAATTGAATTGTATTACCGGGATTTACCGACAGAAAAGTTATATATCACATAAGTATGTTATTTATTATCATCTACGAACTGAAAGCCTTAATCTTTCTGTTTGCGTTGCTTAGAAATTGCTGTTTATGATTACAGAATAGCAGGTCCATCATCTATGGACATGCAGACATCTTCATGGCAGACATCTTTGGCCTATGGCAGCGCAGAGCTGACAAACTAGTGACTATGAGATTGGTATCAAGCTGGAATGGGACTGTGGCTAGTAAGACCTATATACAATCCTACACAGATTAATAAAATATTTTGACAAGTTAGGTGATATGGACGTTGTGGAAGCCATTTTTTACCATGACAGCCTCCGGATTGTAGGAAGGGAAGAAGCGGTGGAGGGAGCGGCTCATGTCGCTGCAGTCTGACTTATAGATGTTGATTAAAATTACACACTGTTGCTTTAAAATTATCTAAAGTAACTCGGTTTTAACCTTTATTAGCATTAAAGGGCATATTTAATGGAAAATCAAGTTATTTTTAACTTTTAAAGGAACACCAAGTAAAATTTTACTTTGCTATATTCTATCTAGGATCCCTAGTGGTTTTAGTTTCAACCTCCTTAACAGGGATTCCCACTTTACCCCATACCTGACCACAGGTATAAAGCCTGTGTGGAGAGTCAGGAGGAACTAAGAGGGGAAGGAGTCGAAAAATCCAGAGCTCAGTCTGAGACTCTAAAGGCCTCGGTTCAGAGCTAGGCTTAAAGTTTAAATCTAAAACAGAGAGGTGGGATAAGAAAAGAATTCCGGTGTTGCAATAGTTCAGTCAGATCCTGGATCTCAACTGAAATGCTGTGGCAGAGCATGAGAAGAACTGTGCAGAAACAAATCTGTGCAATCCTCAATGAGCTGGAGAAATGGAGGAAGGGAGAGTGGGTCCAAATTCCTTCACAGCAACGTGAGAGACTGATAAGAACCAAGCCAAAGATCATCAAATCATGCTTTAAAAGTTAAGGAGTCTTCCGGTTTCCATTTCATGTTATACATCCTTATTTGGTGAAATTAAAGTAGTATAAACACCAGAGCATTGGTGTTCAGTAAGACAAAAAAAAGATTCTTGATTGTGATAAACAGGAGTTGGTGGAGGCCAGACGTTTTATTTTGTACTTTTATCTGCTTAAAATATCCTATAAGTGTGGCATTGCTCATGGTGAATTACCCAACCTGTCAGCCAGCTCCCTCTAAGATGCTGCAATTGCAATAAACAACTATAATGTGGGAAATGGCACCAGCAACACACATTTTCTCCTGGTTTCCGTCTGTAATACTGAAGTCAGCCCAAGAAAACTCTAATCTGGTGATCTAACCCAGCTAATAAGCCACGTGTCATCATGTGCCACCTGGGCAGAACACTCTCTTCACACTCGCTCCTTCCAAATAGTTGCATTGGCGGTGTTCTCCAGTAGTGCCAAAGCTGCCATTTTTCTACATTTCTGTGCAACTTTATGCAGCTGGGTGGTTATGTGATTGTCTGCATCTTATCCAATGGCCTTACACTGAGCTGCCAAAAAGCTGTTTGTCTTACAGCAAAAACAAGAAGAAAGCTGCTGAACTGTCACTGGGTTGGTGGCACATGAATCTCCAAGTTTGGTTTTCTGGCCAAAGAGAGTAAGGGAGATGATTAACTGTTCAATTATCTCAAACACTTAGATTACAATCACGGATACTTCGAAGAGTGTATAATAAGGTGAAAATATGACCTAGTGCTGCTTTAAATTAACTTATTTAACTTTAAACACCTCACTAATAGCATAAATACCAAACAGTAACAGCTTCCATTCAAAGGAGTGTTGTTGTAGAAGCACTTTGTTAGTTTGGCATGTTCACTGATTCTGTCAAAAATCAGGGATAAATAGGCCAACATTGATGCCCAACTGGAGGATATTAAGATCATGGCCACTCTGTCAGCATCTTTTACATGTATCTCTGCTCCAACCCAGCTCTATAGGCCATCATTTATTTGGTGGATGAACTACTGATCATATCATTCATAATTGTAAAACAACTGCACTGATTGGAGGAAAAACTGATATAGAAGAACAGGAATGAGCACATGACACCCCTCTGTCGCCTGAATCCTCTGGGTCTAGGACCGCTGTAGTCGCGAGGGTGGGCAGCTTCTTTGTACGGCAGGAGGGGCTGCGGAGGTGACAGAGAGATGAGTGGGTGCCCTCCTGGCTCAGCTCGATCCCCCACGTCCCTACACTCATCCTATCTGGGGGCAGCTAGGAGAAAGAAAGCGAGAGCAGGAGCGGAGAGACCCCTGGGGAGAGATTAGCAGTGACAGCACAACAAAGAAGAATGATGCTAGAGGGCCCTGGGCTCTTCGACAAATTCAAATGTAATGTATGGCTTTGACTGCGCCAGAGGAGGATCAACATAATATATGATCGACCCACTTTGCGGTGCGCTCCGTTGGCAGTGATGTAAAAGCGATTTATGCCCGTAAAAATGTGCAGGCTAATTAAGTAAGACGTTGGCACAGGAGCAAATCCAATAGGCTTTATGAAAGAGCTGGCAAACCAGTCCGGCCTTCCCTCTGAAGGTGGAACCTGTGGAAGGAGGAAAACTTCCCATCAGAGGCTCACATGGTCTCATCAAAAGCAGATGGCCGCGTGTGTGGCTGTTGATCCCTTAATTGAATTCTTGTTTGTGACAGCGTCAGGGGTCCGGGGCCTCTGTAATTACATGGAGGGGAGGGGGTTCTCCTCCAATCAGACAGCTGTGTTGAAAAGGCTATGGATGAAATGTCCTAATTACAGCCTGGGCTGTAGCAGGGGAGTACATGTGCTGTTAGCTAAGAGATTCTAGAGCCAACAGTGTTAATGAGACACCCCCCCGCACCTACTCATATTAATCAGAGCACCTAGTTTCACTTTGTCTCACCGTCAGGGATGAGCATAGTCAGCCTCACGCTCACATCTTCATCCAAGTCTCACTGAAGCCCTTATTTCCAAACTAAAACACCACCTTCCTCAAAACTAAACAGCCACAGAGAATATTATCAGAGCGTAATCATCACGTAACAGGTCCCTAAACTCAATCAAATGATAATCACAAGCTTTTCCCAAACAGAGGAGGATTATAGCTCCGTCTTGGGATAATCCAGTGTTGATATTTGAGTCTGGAGGAAGAGGTTTTAAAATTCTAAACTTCCTCTCCAACCTCTGTATACGCAGACATACACGCCGCAAATTATTGTCTGAGCGTTAATTTCCCAAGACCCTCATAGCAGCTGCAGCAGGTAGACCTCAGAGAGGTGCATCGTGGTTTCTTCTCCCCCCTCCTTTCTTTTTCTTAGCAGAAATACTCATTTTAATACTCAGACAAGCAGGGGGAGCAGGTGAGGAAGAGGAAGCCGCCTCAGACTGTTGAAGTGTGCTGAGCTGTCCACAGCTAAATAAATAGATATTCTGGAGAAGGGCCATTATCTGTCACGGAGCGCTGATACAGTCTTGCCTTGTATTTATTGCCTACTTAATGGACTTGATTGTATTACTGAAGGTAAAGGAGAGTGAGAAGGAAAAAAATCACTGCCAGCTAGAAGGTGCTTTCAGCATCCTGCAATTACCTTATGTAAATCCTGGCCCGGAATGTTGATCCACTGCTATTTAAAATGCATTGAATTTCCATGGAAAATGATCCACTCCGGCTGCCTGGAGCTCGTTAATAACGACGACGAGCCTGGTCTGACATTTGGAATACTTACACGCTTGCTTAGCATCGCCATGCATGCAGGAACACAACTCTGACAGCACATTTAGAAAAAAGGATAAGAGCGCAGCCAAACCATCACTCCTCTAGCAGGAAGTGATGGTTCTCACTCGGGATGGAAGTGTTTGGTCGGTCTTTAACTGGGTTAAGAGGGGAGTGCAGGAAGTGTGCAGGCCTTTAGGTATTAGCTTACCTAGCAATCTTTATGACCATACATTGTTTTAAGCCTGATGCTACTATAGACAGATTAAAGATCCACCTCTCCTAAATGACTGCATTAAATGATTGTCGATATGAAAGCTCTGCCTTCATGCAAATTCTAATACCAATGATACTTTCCAACAAAAGATAATCTAATAAAAGTATGATCCAGACGTAGTTTCAATATAGTTCTGAGCTTTAATGTAACTTAGTTAAAAACAACTTTGCTTTTACAACCTAAAGGAATCGTTTCCGCCTTTCATGGCATAACAATAAAGATTGCGTCATCAGCATAGAAATGTATTAATACCCTGTAATCTGTGTAGTCATATATGCTTGATGATTATTTTATTCACATCATTGGGAATAAAAAAGAAAGGAACTTGATGTGGTGGAACAGGGGACCCATGGGATTTGGTCCTTGACACAAGTGTGGCTGGTTCAAATCCCAGGCCATCAACCTTTGCTACAACTTCCCCTTTTTCTCTAAGTCCCATTTCCTATAAATCTTAAAAAAAATAAATAATGACCACTAGTGCCTAAAAAAACATGAAGGAACCAAAGAGCTAGTGAGGCTACCTTGACTAGCCAGATTGATAACGTGTAGCTCTCAGGTTTAGATGGGTTTACTTATTGTTAATCTGGGAATGCTGCAATCAAATCTGTTTGAGGGAAGGAGGGACATTCAGCAGAACCTTCCGATTGGTTGAAGCAATACCTGAGCTTGGTTTTAGCCAATCACAGTGATACTCCTTTTAAATGTGAACAACTGATGAGATAGCAACAGCTAAACTTGCGTCATCCTTTGCCTCCATGATAATTTTACCTTTCTTTTTTCGTCTCTGCCACAGGTTCCCAATTAAACCATAATACTGCAACTTGATTTGCTGACACATTTTAAAACATGGATTCTGGTATGTTTGTAAATGCAGAAATATTACCAGATTTCAGCTTGCAGGCAATGTCAAGTGATTGTACACAGCAAATCAAAGAGGTCCGAGGATTCAGCCCAGAGGAACTCCAGATTTTAGTGATTACTTACATTTATTTTGTTATTTCTAAATACCACAAAGTCCTCCCAGCTTGCTGATATGGGAACTTCATTGTAGAGCTATCAACTTGTATTTAAAATTATTATTTGGGAGTTTTATGAATATGAAAAATTGGAATTTCCTATGATTTTCTGAGTAAAAATACAATACTAAGACTTTCCTCCTTCTTTTAGGAGTATTTCCAACAAAAGCAAAGAAGCAAAAAACAGTGGTGAATTAGTTATGTTTTTTATGGTTCAATACTTTTTACATTTTTTTATTTAGGACCTTGAAGGATATTCTGCCCTGAATTTCCTGTAAACAGAGACCTCGCAAAGGTTTCCCATTTTCACCAGGATCGGAATGGAAATAATGTGCAGCATAAAAATAACCAGCTGTTAACTCCAAACACGATGTGTGAAACTACAAGGTTTACATTTCAATACTTCTTTGTTTTTATAAGGTTTTTCTGCATACATTTATGTTTTTTGATGTGATCTAATGCAGGTAGATACTTCTGGAACGTTCATTCATTTTTTATCTGCAGTGGAGATCAGCTGTGTTTTACAACCAGCCTCTGAGCCAATCAGGCCACACTTTGGGCTTCTGGTAGAAAGTGGTGTCTAAAACACAAAGATGTTCACCACAAAGTGCTGGTGCCTCCTCATCCAGCCGCGCTGCCCACAGCCCACCTGCAGACGAGGCAGGAGGAGAGGAAGTGCTGCGGATCCATAAATCTTTTATGCTCCATAATGGCTTGCTCACATTACCTGCCCACACCTCAGCCTCCATGGAGTGGGGCACGGGCCAGCGCCCAGCCGGTCGGGCCCACTGTGAGCATATGGAGCACTTCAAACATTCAGAGCCTAGACGGGCCCTGAGCTGCGGTCGCACCCATGAATTATAGAAATGATCTAATTGTTTTCTCATTTGGAAACATCAGGGGCCCTCGTGGGGTGGGTGGGTGGGTGGGGGCTTTAACAGGCTGCGGTTTTCAGAGGGGTACGAGATTCAGTGCCTCCAACAAGGTTGTTGAATCCAAGGTGGTCTGTCGTGTCAAAGTGAACCTGGGCTGAGGTGCTGTAGTAGATTAACAGATGGGAACGAGGAGCGGAGTTTGGGATTAAGAGGGAACACATGTGGTAAGCAGACAGTGTTTTCCGAAACCTATGGATGTGGGGGGTTGCAGCTTTTACCTTGTGTACCTGATATTAGTCATGTATGAATGACGATAAAGAACATCCTGCACTGAAGCCTCAACATGGTGTTCCATGTCATCAGAAATTAATGTGTTAGGTAGCACAGAGACTAGCTTAACGCTTGGGAGAGCAGAGAGGAACACCGGGCTTCACACAACAAACCTCTCTACTTTTTCCAAACTTACAGTCAAACATGTAGGAGCCACATCACCAGTATCCCTTCAGTCAACACGGTGGTGGCTGCATCATGCTTCTCTGCATGAGGAACCAAAGCAGTGGATGGTGCTAAATACATGGCTTGTATTTACAAGTGGGAAAAGACTTTAGCATGGAGTAGAGGTTCTTATTTTAGCAGGACAGCCACCCTAGCTAAAGGCAGAGTTAAAGTAGAAGGATTTAATTTAATCAATTCAGGATGTTCAACCCTCAGATGGCCCAGTCAAAGTAAGGACCTAAACTTAACATGGAATCTTTAAAAGAGTGGTTCAATAAAGTATATTAACTTGATAAAGCAGTCATGAAGCACTATACAGAAAAGCAGCTCAGTAAACAGAGCATTACAACAATCCAAGCGCAACGATACAAATTCATAAAATAATCTTTCCAGTCCAGCTGATGAAACCACATGTTACAGCTTAGAAATGTTCTTTAAGAGACAGAAATACAACATCCTGGTAAAGGCCCAAAGAAAACTGGAAGTGACTTTGGAGTTAGAGAAAATACAGCAAAAGCCCAACTGATTATGGAATGAACTGCAGGGGGTGCTATAAGCTAACAAGTGATTACTGCAAAGCTAATCATCAATCTTAGATGGAGGGGGACAAGAGTGAACATGCTGTCCAGCTGATGAGGTTTAAAATACATATACAGTGGAATGTCATCGACATATAAGCAATAAGAAATATCCCTAAAAGCTTTAATAATGACAGCTGATGGAAGCATATGAAAAGCAAACAACAGAGAACCTAAAACTGACGCCCACAGGGGTCCTACAAGATAAAACCACCCAAGTGCAGACCCAGAGATACCAGTTAAACCCCTATGCTATGTCAAATGCTATGGTCAGTGGCATCACATGCTGCAGAGAGGGCAAGTGAAATAAATGCAGTTCCCCGAATCAGAAACCGTTAAAAGATCATTATGTACCTTTAATGTTCTGCAACCAGACTGAACTCAGTCAGTTTTTTACTTCTAATTTACCGAGACTGTTTTCTTTAAATCTAACTGAGGCTGAGCTAAGTTGGAAAGATAAATTCAGTCTCTAGACATAAAACTCTAACGTGCTGAAGCTGTAAATATGAGGCGGTTTTACCAAATATTGACCGAACACAAAGATGTTTTCAGATCTTTTTTCTTTCACTTTAAAATACAAATGTTTGGAATATTACTAAATATTGAAATATCCTTTATGAAAAGGTGGATTTTTCTTTTTTTACCTTTGAATCATTAGTTACCGTTTAGCACTTTCTGTATCTAGAATGCGTTTTTATCAATGCGACCAGGTATCATTTAACCTCAATCAGTGAATAAAGGAGTGTGTATGGAAGAAAAACTCAAAAACTTGCATCACGTTTATGATGCTAAATAATAACCAAAGGGTTTTTTTTGGGTAGAATTATAAAACCAAAGAAAAGAGTTGAGATGTGGAGAAAATGCCTCATAAAGTTGTAAGACAGGAAAGGTGTCAGACCCCTGATGTAGGAGGGCCTGTGAGTCTACTGGTTCCAACATGAGTCAGATGGTCTGGTTACTGCCTGCTAACACACTATCAGTGTTCTAGATACACATTCATTTACAGTTATGGTTAGGTTCGTCTGGAACCATGATGCTGCTGTGTTTGGGTTTGTTGTTTATTTAACGAAAAACAACATTAATTTTAAGGAGATTTTCTCTTTGGCCATAGAAACTTGACCTGTTTAGTATTTAAACTTCAACCCATCCATGTTACCTAGAAAGCTTAAATAGGTTTAATACCAACACCCTACCACCATTAAACTCAAGCCAGCTTGTTTTTAACATTTGTTGTTGCTGGTAATCAGTGTCATTTATTAATGTTTCTGTGGCTCCCCAGAAACAAAAACAACCCCTTTGCTTTTATTCCGTTTCGTTTCATTTTACCCAGGTTGATGTGATGCTTTATATTTGACAAGATTTAAACTCTTCAGCTGGTTTTACTTTTGTTTTTCCAGCATCTGCAGTTTGTGAAAGACAGTTTGACTTAATAATGGTGTGCTCTAGATGCCCGAGCATCTACAGAGAAAAGCAGCTGTTCTTTGACCATTCTGGAGTTGAGCTTTGACAATTAAATGCAGAGAAAGACAAAGTTTAGCCCTTTTTTAAAATGTAATTACCTGAGAAGCAATGTGAGATTTTTTGTCCACTAGGATGCAGAAAACAAGTTGGATTAAACTTCTGTTGGTGTTACAAATAAGTAAACTACTGATGTTAAATCAATTATAGAAGTTATAAATCATAAGATATAATGTAGGTAATTTAAATGCATTTGGATGAGAAACAGCAAAGACAAAAAAACAGGTTTGCACTTTAGCTCCCCCTAGTGGTGAAACAACATATAAACCTACAGTACAAATGTGAGTTCAAGCTAAAAGTGTCAACTTTGGTTTAACAACCCCCCATAAAAAGACATTAAACAATGGGAGAGAACTGGCAAAGTTAAATATACATATTTTTTTTTAAATCAATTAGTCAATCGAATGAGAATATTAATGAAAAAAAACAACATAAATAGAAAAATATCTCTAAACAACTGAAGTCAGTTAAATTAACTTATCTTAACCATTTTCCACCCAGTCATGTAATTTTACTGTCAGCCCAAAAGCTCTCTGTGTTTTATTCCTGTTTTTATTGTGTCCTTTAGTGGCAAAGCAACAGCAAAACACAAACAGCAGCATTTGGCTCTAACTGAGCAGCTTCGCTCAGCACAATACTTTGCCTCATGCTTCTTAATCAAAACTGGCACTGTGGCAATTACCTAATTAGACATCAATTAATCCACAGCCTTCAGGCCCGTGGCCATGTTTGACCTGCAGAGCAGCAACAGAAGGCATCTAAAAGCCGTGGCAGATTGATGGGAGTCCAGGGGTTCAGAGGTCAGGTTGCTGTTCAGAAAATCTCCAGAAATAAAGTGCAGTTCATTTCATAATTAACAGGTAGGGAAGTAATTAATTAAAATGTGAAAGTTTAATCGAGAAATTCAATAAGCAGGATCTCTGTACTGAGTGAATAATTTCAATTATATAATTAAAGCAGAGTAGAGGAAGCTATGGAAGTAATTGAAGGTTAAACGGGGTTTCACCTCGTCTTTCCTGCTTTCATCTGCAGCCGATTTCTGATTAGTAGACTATTTAAAGAAACCAGCTTGTGATAAAGTTCCAATTTGTTCTTGAAAAACATTAAGATATAACAGCAACTTACACAACCTTTATTAAGAACACCAAACAGAGGTTATATATCAAATTAAAGCTAGTTTTGTTGTCTTGTATTAGTGATGGCTTTAGTCAGTCCAGCTAGCATTATTAAAACAGAGCATTTATGCTAAAGAATGTAGATGTCTAAATAAGTGCAGAAGGCTGCCAACATTTCCTAACTGAGCGTTAAAAAAGAGATGAATTGCGAAAAGGACAAAACCCATCCGTAGCCTTCCTATTACCTGCTCAAAGATTTGCTCTTTCTTACTCTGCTTTGGCCTAAATGAAGGACAACGGGCTTTCTCTGATTCCTCTTTGAATATGTCACAAATCCCTAAAACAGACAACTCTGTGGATTTATCTTCAGTAAATTAGTTTAGGTTCAAAACTGATACTTTTTAATTGCTTTTTCTTACTTTTCTAGCGCCACATGCTCTGGAACCAGTAAAAGTTATTTCTTGGTACTAATTGTGTCAGAGGAAAGAACAAGTATTATCCAAAACTGGATGTGGGACTGGAAAAGACCAACAATTTAAAATATTCTCAGCCCCAGTTTTAAAACTCAAGAGTTAGTTTTTTTTAAATCAGTTTGATTTGAGAAAACAAGTTAAACTTTTTTAGTTTGAAGAAATAGTAAAATTAATATCACAGGTATTTGTAGATCAATACTGTACCTTCAACATTAAGGCCTTTAACATCACTGGATGGTAAAGATCACAAGCCAGCTGTTTCGGATTTTAAATTTGTTCTAGCCACCGACAAGTAATGGTTAATTTAGCCAATAGCAAGAGTGGATTAGCTAATAAAATGTCAGGACAACATTAAGCGCTAAAAACACAGGTGCTAACAAGCCAGAGATAAATCGGGTGCTAACAAGTCAATGCTAAATCGGGTGCTAACAAGTCAATGCTAAATCAGGTTCTAACAATTCAGGGCTAAACCAAGTGCTACCAATTCAGGGCTAAATCAGGTGCTAACAATTCAGGGCTAAACCAAGTGCTAACAATTCAGGGCTAAACCAAGTGCTACCAATTCAGGGCTAAACCAAGTGCTACCAATTCAGGGCTAAATCAGGTGCTAACAATTCAGGGCTAAATCAGGTGCTAACAAGTCGTGGCTAAATCAGGTGCTAACAATTCTTATTATATTTTATTCTTATTATATTTTCTAGCAGCCTTCTTTTAGCGATATGTGGGACAGCACATTTAAGTATATTTTAAGTAATTGCAGTTCTTCACCCGAATAAACACCCACCAAAGATTAGTTTGTCTCTTTTATTAGACATATCGATTCACAAACAGCAGTTAGCCAGAAAAGTACATTCAAAATGTGCAGCTGACCATGCGCCAACACCTCACATACACCTGCAAACAATGAACCAGTTCATCAGTGCTTTTTAATGTTTAAATGCACAATCTTTCACCAGTTTCACCATCAAAGCACACACACCTCAGACACGGAAACAGTTTTTTGTTGTCTTTTTTACATAAACATTCTGTACAAATCCTCTGAAATGTGTCGAAAGGCTTTTTTTTTAACACACCCATTCAGCATCTGCCTCTGAATGCTCTTTAATATTAGCTTAATAAGGGAGGAGATCCAGGGTTCGCAGCGATCCGGTCTCTAGCTGTCCAGTTAGTCCAGGAGAAGTCCGACAACGTTCAAGTGAATCACAGAGTTCATGGCTAACACTGTTAAAAAGTGAAAGTGATCCGAACATGGATCGTTTCACCATCACACACAGAATGAACCAGAGGCAAAAAAAAAATCTTGTCCCTGATCCGATCCCACCCACAGTTTAAAAGGAGCAGCTGGTTCCGCTTTCAAAGATCCAGTGTATGTGTAAACACTCAACATTCACCAACTCACACAGACGCCCACACATCACCACGGCAACACTCTGAAAGCCTGTCCGTCATCGGCCCGCTGCTCGCAGCAGGAATGGCAACTGGGGGAAAAAAACAAAAAGAAGGGGCAACGTCTATACATCTTATTTTATTTCCTAAACTCATCCCCAAATTCCTTGTAAGTGCAACACTTTTGTAAACCGTTAATTTATTTATTTTTTATCCCTCCTGACTGCTTGGTCCACAGCGCTGTTCAGCTCAAACAAACGGAAGAGAGAAAGAGGATCCGAGTTTGGGGAACCCAGAGGAAGGCTCCTCCTCTTCTACCTCCCGAACACGCTCTCATACTCCAGCAGGATCAGCTCCACGATCTGGTTCTGGTAGACCATGTGGACCGCGATGTTGCCCGTCTCCGTCTCAGGCCGCAGCAGTGTGGGTCCGAACACGATGGCGACGCTCTGGGTGGTCATGCGGTTGGCCTCTCCGTGCTCTATCACTCTGTATGTGTGTGGGGGGTGTTGGGGGGAGAATCAGAGGCAGATTTTAGAGATTAAATTAATCACTAAAGGTGAGTCTGCTTTGGTGTCGGAGTAGATTTAAAGGCTTTATGCAGAAAACGACAACATTCACACACAGCTTCAGGGCTTCCGACGGAGCGAGGAGACAAACGCACACAGCGGCGCTCCGGGCTGAAGCATAATAACCTTTTTTAAATAGAATCTACATCTCTGCATGGAGCGGCAACAAACAATAACATATTCATGAAAGAAAAGACGGGAGCGGAGAAAAAAAAAGGCAGATTAAATCCGCCCGCTGATGTTCACTGAATGTCACGCTATAAATTTCACCACTTCATAGGAGCTGAATTACAGCAAAAGCGGCGCCATGTAAATGCAAATTAGAACTAAGTAAATGTCACTGTGAGCGTAGGATACAGCCGCTGGCTAAGAATGGATCAGAACCTGCAGAGGAAACAACCAAGCCTTCCATCTTATTTAAACCATTAGAGGTGATGCTGCGGGGGGGGTCTTACCTGCGCAGGTGTTTGAACAGAGCCTGCATTGTGTCATGGTTGGGTTTTGGCAGCTTCTTGATCAAGTCTTTGACTGAATTCACTCGCTGCTTGTAGTCTGAGCATTCTGAGGAACAGAGAGAAGATGGGTCAACAGCGCCCTCTGGTGGCCAGAGGTGGACAAACCAGGTCCAGAAAATAAAAACTGCCTTTTATTCACCTTTGTTCTGTTTACCTAACCTGGGCCGGTCCCATGAAACATGGCTGCCCTACCCTGAGTTTGTAGAAGATACTCTGAGTAGTTCTACCCAGTTTCATGTGAGCAAATAAGAAGCCTCAATTAATGGGACTGAGTTAACACGACTCACCATGGCAACGGCAGCACAGCAGCTTCTAACAGTGTGTGGCCACACCCCCCGTGCAAAGAGAAGAAATATGGGCGGAGTCAATCAAAGGATGCCTCCATTTCTGATTGGTTCCTCTGCTGTGGGGCGTGGCCACAAACTGAGCTGTCAAAAGCAGCACAGCTAACTGGTATAAATTAGAAATAAAATGAAATAAAAATACATTTTAAAATAAATATAGCATTCAAAAATAGATATATGATGAAGAAATTGATTTGACAAATAAATAAAATATTTAGTCATAGATTTCTTATTTATAATCAGTATTTGCAACTAGATGAAAAGGAAAAGATAATTTAGTAAATAATGAAATGTGACATTAAAATTAGATTTCTTTATTCTCTGAGTGCATTGAAACATTAATGATGGGATTTCAAAAGAGTTCATGTGTAGCAGACCATCACACTGTCGATACTTGGTTAGTAGCATGACAACTCTCCCATATGAATCTGATTCAGTTCTTGGTGAAAATATTCCATTTTAAGGAGGGATGTTCCTTTGAAAAGGATAAAGCATCTAATCGATCCCTAATAACACAGCTGAGCTATCTTCAGAGTATCGATGCTTTAAGCTCAACAGGTTCTTCCAGAAAAGGACGACTATACTCAGGAAATAATCAGGGGTACTCCAAACAACGTTTCATACAGTAATTTGTCATTATTTTATTTAGATTAATTGCTTCCTAGCTTTCTGTAAAAAAAAAGCCAGGTTCTGCAGAAACTGGATCATCACTAACTCTGAGAAACGGGACTCAGATGATGAGTCGTTGTCGATTTTGTGGTATAGAAAATAAACATGCTTGGGGCTCATTTTCCAGCTTTTTGCTTCCTGGACTAAAACATCATTTATCAAGTAAACAAAGCAACAAAGTCAGCTTTGCTAAAGTCACATGAGATCTACAAAGATCCACCTATTCTACCATGGTTTTGGCGACTGGTAAAAACAAAGCGGTGCATTAAAGAAAGTGGAAGACAAATGATCAAATATGGCTCCTTTTCATTCAGTACCCAAAGATTAAATCCAGTGCTTCTATTAGCTTTGATAAGCTGCCTAATGAGCGAGCAGTTTCCACCTCAGGAGGATTTAACATGTTCTGTTAAGTTCTCTGAGGCTCAGCAGAGAAAACTAGTGAAAAAACTAAACCACAAAGAGTGAGGAAAACAGCAGACGGGTATGTGTTAGAACGGCCTAGTCAAAGTGCAGACCCTTTTTATCCAGTCTGAGGGAGCTTCGGCTGAAGAACCAAGCTGGTACACTGCAGAAATTTTAAATTTAATTCAGTTTATCTTTCTTGAAATAAGCGGATTCTCTCTTGTTTTTAGGAGGTCAGTGAAACAATTAACAAAAATTCACATTTAAAACAACTCGACAACGTATTCATTCTGTTGACACATCGTCTGCTCAAATTAAAGGCAAATCCAATGACTTAAAAAATGTAGATCAGTTTTTACAGTGCAGCGACTCAGAAGCTTGTAACTGACATCGATGCACTATGAAGCTCTGTGGTTGTAATGAGGAAACACTCACTGATGGCGTCCACAAAGTCATTGAAGGATCCGTATGTGAAGAGCGGCTCTGGAAGCTCCCTGAAGAACATCTTGAGAGCTCCAGTCGTGACGTGGATGTCCTCCCACTTGCTGTCGTTCAGGTCCACCTTCTCATCTGCAAAAGGAGGAGACGATCAATAGTCCACCTCTGATTGCAGCCAAGGCGTGTTCCAGCTAGCGGAGGGTCGGCGAGCCTTACCGTGATTCACAGCGAAGCGGAGCTTCTGGATCACAGCCAGGTTCCCACTCACTCTGTAGAGGCCGTCCACACTGAGCCCTGCAGAGGTGGGAGGCAGAGCAACGTGTCAGAGTCATGCTGAACCTACTCAGAAACTCATCTGCGTATTATTTGCTTTCTTAAACAGCAGCGTATTTAAACATCCAGCATTTCTGATCCTCTATAGAGACAACAGTCAGAGGAGCTTCAGTCTTTATCACTGCTCAGTTTGAGGCACATAAACATGTGGCTCCATTCACTCCATTGAATTCTGTGTGTATTTAATCCTTCCAAACAAAAACACATTAAAGGTCAGAGCTGGAAGTTTTGCATCAAACAAATACAAAGCATCTAAAAATGTAGAAGATGTGCAACATCTGGCTGCAAACACTAAAGAACCCGAGCTTCCTCAGGAAAGTCTAGTCAGCTCTGTACTGGAGACGCAACTTTGAAGCCGTCTACAACAAAGGAGAGAGCAGACTGTACTTCCTGAGGAAGTTTAGGTCCTTCAGTTTTTGCACAAAGATGTTGCATATTTGTCTTTTGTAGAGTTTGATGTCTTCCTCCATCATCTGCTGGGTAACAGCATCAGAGCAAATACAGGCTAATAAAGAAGGAGGGGTCTTCTCTATGAGCTCCTCTGGAACCTCTGGAGATTCATTCACAAAGGAGAAGTATTTATAAAGTGAAAAAGATTATGGACAACAGAGAGCCTCCTCTGCAGAAGTTTTCAGTCAGAGGCTTCTCCAGAACTGGTGCAAGACAGAAGATCATTCCTGCCTGTGGTTATCAACATCTACAACAACTGGTTAAAGAAGTTACTGCAGCACTTAATTTCCCTTTGGGATAAATAGATTAAATGCAAAACATTTTTCAAAATTAAAACATCCACAGAACGTCCAGAGAGGGGCAGAATAAAACCCTTAATTTCACTGAAAGATTAATTATATATCTAGTTAAATAATTGCTTTATACATTTGAAACATTATTTTGTCCAAAATATATAAATAGTAGGATGTTGAGACGGAGCTCAGTGTTGCTGGATACAAGCAGCTCCGTGATGCAGCTGAGATCTCAGTGTTTTATACAGAGTAACAGAGTTCATGCAGAAGTTTCCTGTTTTCTCCAAGACAGGCGAGTTAAATGTTTGAAAACCAAAAGCTTAGCATTACCAAACAATAGCCAACATTTATTAGTTTGGTTTTTTTTTAAAGTGATGTAAATATAAATAGTGTAAAATGTACAATTAAATTATTATCCCAATATATAATTAAAAATACATTTAAAATAATGAATTTAAAAAATCCATTTTTTTTTAAGAGTATGCTTATTTCTTTTTATATTTCTATATAGAGTTTATATCATATTATTACTGCATTTCATTGTTATTTTAGGGTGAAATGTTTGCGAACCCTTGCTGTAGGAACTCTTAAAGGATCCAGACTGACAGCCTCTTTATGCTAAGAAGCTCTCAGACCAGCTAACATCAATCTGAGCTCACCGCTGTGTTTTTTATTGCATTTCCTTCTCATGACTTTCTGTCTAGAGATTCAGTTCCCTCAAAACACCACTAGGTGTCATACTAGAGCAGCAGAGTCCAGTTTTATTTGAAAATGATCAGAAACTAAAGGAGAACTAAGAGTTGGACATCTTGCTAACTGAAGAGTGAAGAAAAAAAATATATTTTTAGGTTTTAAAGCTGCTAATACAGGTTTAAATACAGATATAAAGCCTGATGGTTTTAAAATAGTTTTGCTATTAAATGCGTTCTCTAACAGCTTCAATCTAAAGTCAACAAGATCTCCTTCCAGTAACTAAAGAGACACAACTAGCCTACATCCTTCCCTGAATAAGCCTCAACTTATCTGACAGACAGACATTCTTCTATAGATATAGTCTGAGCACATTAGGAGGAACATACCTATTCAGACCACAGACAGCTTTTAGTATCTGATCCAAGATGTCTGTACCTGTGTTCTCCACGTGGTTGATGCACATCTTGACGAAGTTTGGCACCGACGTGTTCTCCCGCTGACACAGACTGCTCAGACTGCAGCCAAACACCTGGTCTGTGGACAGACAGACACTGGCTTATAGCAGAGAGGCTGAGGACTGTCCGGCTTCAGGAGGCTCTGAGGATGAATCCCGGCTCACCTTTGATGTATCCTTTGTCTCTGACAGCCTGATAGGTTGGACGCCTTATGAGGAACTTCTTCAGCTTCATCCTGGTCTTCTTCTGGTCCGATGAGTCCATGCTCACAGAGTTCTTCATCACTGACGGCACACAGGAGGACGGTAAGACGGACAAATGAGGTCATGATCAGCTTTTTATCTGGACAATATGGCTGACTTTGGAAAGAGCAGCTAATTAAACTCTCATTTGAATCAGCTGGTGGGATGTAAGCTAACGGCTCAGACTGACTCACCTCTGTGTTTCTTGGAGTCCCGATGGTCCTTCTCTTTGTCCTGTTTCTCAGCCCCTGGAGACTCAGGCATGTCCTCCTCAATGGCTTCATCAGACTCCCACGCCTGGACCACAGGAGACATTGGGTTTACTCAAACAGGCGTCAGCTGGGACTGAAACATGGATCAGGTATGAAAGGCACTCACATGAGTGTTGATGGTCTCTGTTAGGGCCCGGTACCAGTCATTGATGACGCTGTCGATCTCAGACTGGATCAGCAGCTCTGTACCCTGACGGGTCTTCAGCTGAAAGGTGGAAAACCGTCTTTGGTCAAAGACAGCTAACAAGACCAAAAGAGAAAAAGCTGAAGCTGGAGGCGCCCGCATTGGATACCTCGATGACGTGTTTCTTGCTCGACTTCTCCTTGGAAGCCCACTCCACCGATGCTCCGCGCAGATCAACGGTGAACTCCGGCTTGGACTGATTGCTCCCAAATTTCTGGAAAGAACAGTTGAGATACACTGAGAATAAAACCTAGATGTAATATAACAGGACGTTCTGGCTTTTTAAAAATGATTTAGTCCAGTTAGAGACAAAGAAACAGGATTAGGGAAGAGTTTCAGTCCAACAAGGGATGCAGCTCCTCAGGATGTCAACAATCCACAGCGAGATCACCAGACGCAGGAAGAAATATAATCAGTTGCCTTTAACACCACATGTTCAAAGAGCCTTTATTGTGTACAATCAACATTAAGCTGTTTTCTCAAAATCACAACTAAAGTAGTTTTTCACTTGATTCATGCATGTTTTAGTAATCCTCATCCAGAAGATGGTTAGCTAAAGCTACTAGCTACAACCACGATGAATACAGTACTGTCTCAAGAGGCGGGACTTCCTGAAAAGTAGCCAATCACAGGCAGTTTACTTTCTCCGGTTGGTTCTTCCCTCAAAGTGACAAAAATTGACCAGAGGTCACAGAAACACGTCCACAGGAGACTCTACTGGATATGAAAAGCGACATTACAGAACAGCCTGGGCTGATGCTTGTCACATGTTGAGGACCTCATGGATAAAATGTTCAAAACACCTACAAAGACTAGTATTTATCATGCGTGGGCACTTTCAGAAGAAATCTGACCTCATATTTTTCTCTGGGAGAAGGTCCTCTGATTTTTTGTAAACTCTACTTGCAAGTCATGACGTTCAGAGAATAGGTGATATTATTTTTATGTCTTCCAGAGGTCAACTATTAAGATCTGAAATTAATTAAAATGATCTGTTTTTTCAGAGCTACTTGATTTGTGCAGATGAAACCTTTCACAATAAAAGCACCGCTGGAACTTGGTGCACGGACTGCTGCTGTTCTCTGTGTATAACTTGGAGTGGACGCCCTCACTGCATGGGATTCACTGCTGGCCGCTTCCCCACACGGTTTGCATTGAGGAATTCTGTAAACTGTTGATCATCCACACATCTGTGTCATTATCTCATTTAGACTGCATCAGTTTATTTCCTTGTCTAAACGAAAGCGAAGCGCCTCATCTGCAGCAGGAGCATAACTCCTGCTGTTTCTACGTTCGCTGGACTCCACTGATGTTTTAAGACCTGTTGGGCCATAAACCACGATAATAATTTGGAGCACTGAGGACCAAAGTCTATGGTCAATCTTAACTAATGTTCAGTGGAATACAGGGTGCAGTTTTGCCCCAAAGGGATTGTTTTATCACCACCAGGTTGATTTTATTGTATTGTTTTAGACTTTGTTTTATTTTACCTGTTTTTTTATTTTTTGATTGTTTTCCTTATCAAAGCAAAGAGACGTTCTCTTGTCTGTGAAAGGGGCTATAGAGATAAACTTTACTAACTTTACTTTACTAATACTTTTACAAATCACAAATCAGCGTTAGTTGAAAGACTTGGACGTTTCTATTCAAGTTTTTTGCGTCAGTCAGAGAGGATAAAAGTTAAATCAGGTGGAGCCGGGGTACTTCACACCAAGGTTAGACATGCCTTCTATTGTTCATCTTGCAGTGATTTAAGAGATAATCACAAACAAATACAGATCCAGTCATGGGTCTGAAACATATTAATCAGTTTAAAGGATGAAGGGGAGGACGCACTAAGGAGGACACAAAGAGGCGCTAATTCATGCTCAGATGGGGGACATACAGCAGCAGCCTGCACAGGCCCACAGTTCACATAGGAGACAGCGGGGCGGGGCTTGACCGAGCGCTTCCAGCTGCTAAGAAGAGTGAGGAGCAGCTCTGGGATGGAGCCGCTGCGGCAGTACGACTTCAGAGAGGAGAGGAAAGGAGAGGAGCACTGAACAGCATGGATGGCTGGAAGATTACTCAGAGAAAACCAGGAGAGAGGTGACACAGAGATGAATGCAGGAAACAGTGAGGGAATCAGTGTCGGGTTGATGGTTACATACCCAGGAGGTGCTGCCCCCCTGCCCCTTCGCAAAGAGGAGGGAGGAGCCCTGCAGCACAGTCCAGGAGGACGTCCAGTTCTTCCTGTTGGTCACAAAACAAGACAAAGTGATTTAGTGCTCCGCTATAAGGCTCCAAACCTCTGCTTACAACTTTATGTTATTTGTTATTTTTTTAGAGTCTCCATTAGATTTTTGAACTTTTAGAGATTAAAATCGGGAGCAATAGTCTCCCCAGCCCAGATGTTTTGTTTGGATTAAGGCCCAGACTGACTGGGTCATGGTGGCTCTCACTCCATGCTTCAGCTCACGGTTCTATTAGTAGCTCATAATCAGGATGCTGGTTTATTATTCATTTAATTCTGTTCCACTGTTGTTGCAAAGAAGATGTTTTGTAAATGGAAATTTACAATTGAGAAATTAAATTACTTAATCAAAATATTTAGATTCTTATATATATATATATATATATATATATATACATATATATATGTATAGAGAGAGAGAGAGAGTCAGACAGACAGACAAATAGATATTCTATGAATTAATAATTAATTATTTATATGAAAAAATGGAATCCTGGGGGGAAAAAAACCGAACAATTACAATAAAAACCTCATTTTTATTAAGAAATTTTTTTGCAGAGTTAAAAATAGATTTTTTTTCCATTTACAACAATCAGGAAACTAAATTCCCTCCATAACTCAGGCTAAGGTCCGTGTGTTCTGCAGTGCTCTGTGTTCATCTGTAACATAAACTCCTAAACAAAACACACTGAGATCTTTTCAAACTCAGCTCCATCAGGGTTTAACCCTTTAATGCAAAACATGAGTCAAAAGTGACCCGGCTGAGTTTTTATCTTTTATATCTTTGTAATAAATTAATTTCATCATTAGTATTCAAGTATTCCTCCATTAACTTGTTTTTGATCATCATACATCCTTAATTATTTTCTTCCTTTCTTACTTTTTGAACAAAACCCCTTTTTGTATCACTACCCTTCTAATGCAAAAATGGGTCAAAAACGAACCGCATTCATTTTCCAGGTTACTTCATGTACGGTTCAGTGTTTCTATGATATAATTTTGAAATAAATTCATTTTATCATTTACTTTTCCAGATATGCAGTAAATATCTTGTTTTTGTTTACCACAAATCATGATTTTTATTTTTTCTTTCTGAAGTTATGAACAAGCACAGCTTTTGTAATTCTACATCAAGTTTCCACTAACATGGAAAATGAATGCAGGTCATTTTTGACCCATGATGTGCATTAGAAGGGATTAAACAGCAAACACTTGATTCCAACCTGAGTTTCTTTCCGTTCTCTGTGATCTTGGTGACATTGAGGACTCCACACTTCTCAGAGGGCTGAGGAGGCAGAAACAGAAACAGTTAAAGTCACCAACACACACAGAAGTAAAACCACTGAAGTCTTACAAGCACAGAAAAGTGTTGAAGGGCTTCGATCTGCTGGCGCTTCATGTAGTGTCTACTTTCTTCCAGCAGATGGCAGCCTAACACACATACTGAAGCAGCTTTATGCAGCAGGCAGAGCTGGGGGGGGGTCATATGGAGGTTACAGAGCTCTGATCCAAACAAAGCACCAGCCAACAAACACCAACTATAAAGATTTACATTTATTATCAAATAATAAAATGCACAATTACAAGAGTCCTGATGATCTCCCTTAAATCTTTGTATTATTTATCACACCAGTCTCGCCTTGGTAACGAGCCACAGAAACCAGAATAAGTATAATTATCTAAACTAAAATCTCCTCAGTTAACTGTGATCAGCTGCCTTTCTGCGTTCTGTGTTATAACCCCACAGCTATATCTGTAGAATCAGGGGATCGTCGCCGACAGAACGAAGCAGCATAAAAGAACTGAAACGAGACCCACTGTTGTAACCTGTATTTACAATTAATAATGAAGTGGTTTATCCTAATCTTATCAAAACCATTCGTAACTAAAAAAAAAAATAAATCAAAAAATGAAATTTCATAAAACTAAAGAACCCAACAACCTTTAGGCAAATGTTCTGTGAACAGATGGGACAAAATAGGAACGCTTTGGAAGGTCTGCGCTACATCTGGCTTTAAACAGAAAGACGATAAATATATTGAAAGTTAAACATAGTGGGGCAGAGTGATGACCTGGCTGTCTTGGTTCATTTCATCCAAACTGTGGAAAGGTTTCCCTACATGAAAATAATGAAGAACAAAGTCTGTGTATCAGTTCCTGATCCTTAGCTTAAGAACACATGAGTTCAAAGATCATCAGTAAGTCTAAATCTGGTTGGTTTAAAAGAGACAACTAAAAGCTAAATGAATTGTCTAATGTGGTGTACAGATTTTCCACCAGATCGATTTCTCAAATGTAGTTTTCTTTGCTTCAATCCTTTCGCCCTTGGTGAGGCCAACAGTAAGACTATCCAGGCTAGGAGAGGATCTTAGGAGCCTTGTGCTGAATCCAGGCAGCCTTTAGCCTTGCTGATGTCATTACCAGCTCACGTGAATGATGCTGGTCAAATTTGCTCTACGGCCTACAAGAAAGGAACTACAAAAAATACAAAGTCACACAAATGTAGTGAATGACTGAAGCTCTCCGTTATAAAACCCAACTCATGTGATAGTGTGTAGGTTAGCATGTGTCACACAGAATAGTGAAGGAATAATGTATTGTGAGGTGGGCTGTGCCTATACAGTGGGGAAAATAAGTATTTAGTCAGTCACCAATTGTGCAAGTTCTCCCACTTAAAAAGATGAGAGAGG
>JAUZNJ010072913.1:35023-47298 GCA_034780135.1 Jordanella pulchra | reverse complement strand
ATAGAATAGAATAGAATAGAATAGAATAGAATAGAATAGAATAGAATAGAATAGAACTAGCTGCAGACTGATTAAAAGCTTAAGTATTGTAGCTCCAATTTTTTAAAGCAACCTTGGCAGTAGGGTGAAGATTCATGCCTTACAGTTATATAATGTTGGAAAACATATTTTGTTTCATTATTTTTTTTTAAACCAGAAACAAGCTTTTATTCAGCTTTTTATGTTGTGCATGACCTACATCACAATTATGTAATTGAACATATATAATGTGTGAAACACAAAGGCTTTACCCACAGCCTGCAAAACAAGGTACATTAAGGCTGAATTACTTTAATCTTAGTGGTGGGGAAATTGAGGCTTTGCATTATTTAGTTTTTATTAATAGAAAAAGAATGTGTTTCTGTTTTCCTAAGGGGTGTGAAATGATCTATATTATTTAAACAATTAACCAGAATGAAGACCTGAAAGTGCTAGGATAATAATATGTTATGTTTTACTCTTTCATAGGAAAGTTTAGGGAAGATGTTTTTTTCTGGGATGTGATGTGAAAATGTTACAATTAATAATTCAATGGATCCTTGGAGTTTACTACTGTAAGATAACAAATACAATCTGCTTAGTATTATCCAGTATTCATTAGTTTTCCAGTTTTTGCTGTTAAGTTGATAGTTTCACAAACCATCTCCTCTGCTTTCTGACACTTTTCATCACATCCTTGATAATTAAATGTGAATTTTTTTTTTTGTTTTATTCACTCAGTTCTTGTTTAAATTGGCTTGTGGCCTAGTTTCACACACACTGTCATGGAAGTGTCTTTTTTAAAGATAAATACTTTTTTTATTTTTTTAAAAGATAAATAGAGTAAAGACAGCAAAAAAAATGGTTTAAATACTGATAACAGTTAGCAGATTTTTTTTCGTTATTTGTCCTTGTAAAATGTGCAAATGAGCAAAACCGGATGAAAATTTGTTCTTTTATATATATATATATATATGAGCAAATACACAGAAATAATATATCCTCCATCTTAGAACAATAATAGAATAATAAAAAAATTCAAAATGATTTCTTTTTGATATTTTTTTATCTGTCACTGTTTTCTACTCTTAATCTGCTATTAAAGTTTTTTTTTTCTTAACAATAATTTACATCACAGCTTCATGTAAATTAGATCTCTTATCATCACAACCGCCATCTTACTTTTACTGTTAAGGAAAACAGAAACACAGGGTTTTCAATCACTAGCTGCAATAGCAACAAGTTGATGTCAGAATCACCTGAATACATGAAATAGTTGCATGAATTTAATTTTAATTCACACTTATGTAAACAAAGAGAACAAAAAAAAAGGTCTCATGTATGATACACGACTTTATGGTTCAATGTGTTTGAACCAGCAACATTAATAGAATCATATTGCATAACTGCATTATAAACTGCTGTGGGTTAGGGTTCATCACATCATCCAGGGTGCTGTGAATCACTCTGAGTGCCAGCCAGCTTTTCCTTTCATCATTTATTAACTATCACACCACAGACCTTTTACAGACTCGGAATGGCAGCGTGGATGAATGAATGGAGGCAGAAGATGAAAAAAAGACAGATTTGAGTTGTCAGGTTGGAAGATAAAAAGCATTTCTCTGCAGAGACTGAAGGTGTGTTGACAAGCACAGAAAAGGGTGAACAGGAATTGAATAATAAAATGGCTGCTTAGTTGTTGTCTGGTCTTATTAGAAGAAAGCTGGATGAAGTCTGTCACAGTGAAGACCACGAAGAAATACAAGGTGATAAAACTGAAAGCAGGGAGCTCTGGAAAGATGGACTACAATGACAAGAGGGCAAACAATCTGACAGGATGGATGAATTGTGAAGAGGAGGAGAGCAGAGAGCCGGCGGCAGAAACAGATATCAGGGGTAAAAGGTGAGAAGGGATGGAAGGACAGAGAGAGAGCAATGGAGGAGTGGAAACTGCAGCCAGCCTCAGACAATACTACTGACGTCTGAGTTATAAAAGCTAACGGATCTGTTTACCACTGAGAAAAGCAGAGGAGACCATCCATCCAACCATCCCTGTCTGCAGAGAGATGAAATACCGCTGCAGGTCAGTCGTCTTCCAACAAAACCTCTGGCAGCAGCTATAACACCAGACTGAAGAAACATAATCAATATGCAGCAAGAGAACAAGCAAAGCCCGATTCATTTCATCTGTTAGTTTTTTATATTACCCAGTTTCTGACATCATTATCTCCCCCAAGGATAATTTTCATTAAACTACAGAACATAAATTCCCTCCTTCACACCCGCATCAAACCAAAGGTTCTTGCTTTGCTCGTTAAATGCCACAGATTCTGTCACCTGTTTGGAAATCAAACATCATCATGTTGATATTTGATATCATAGTATAAATAAACAATAAAAACTTGTTTGTTTTCATGAATGTGAAATGGAACAGAAATAATACAGCTTCTGTAGAGGAATAAATAAGAACATGTATTTGTATTATTTCTAATATTTGTTAAAAAGAATTATTCAAACACAGCTGGTTGAGATTTAATATGTCATTCTGATCTGAACAAACTGAGTATAAAATGATTCATGCTGTCCTACTTCATATTGTAACTCAAAGGAAGATCTTTCTCTAGCAAACCAACAGACTCATTGCAGTGTAACATCTTTATAATTGGGATCTATTGTTATGAGTGTTTTGCAGGTTGAGTTTTTTCTCCATGACAACAAGCTTCAAGGCCACAACAGCTGCATTTTGTTTGTTGTTTTTTTTTCAATCCCATCAGCCAGATAAATTCATTAATGTTTTATAAAGTTGACACATTTTGTAAAGCAGTTCAAACTGCCCTATGCTGAAAATGAAACCTGCATTAGACTAATTGGATTTGCATTTTCTGTTTTACAGATTGCCTCACCTTTCCTGTTATTACTTCATCTTGGGTCACTTGTCTCTTAAGAGCATTTTGTTCTAAAAAAAAAGTAAACTTTACATATTTCTTAACTGCTGCATAGTTATTTCCCTGACTGTTGCATCTGAGTGGTTAGTCTGAACTGAACAGAAACACTTCCAGCAAGACTTCTTCATTTTCCCCCCGATTTCACACACAGAAGATGATGAAAGTGTTATCTGTACACAGATTTGTGACTGATTGCTTTGCTGCATCAAAAAAAAGCATCTCATCCCCAGTGAATCTTTTCCAGATGAATTTTTATGCACTCCGTTTTTGCATTAAACATGTAGTGCACCCCCTCTCTCCCTCCGTGCCCTTGGTTCCTTGGCAGTAACATGACAGTATTTTTCTCCAAGCAGAACACATACAAAGAGAAATTCAACACTGGGCAAACTGCATACACAATTGCTTAAGATTATGTATGCACAAATATTCAAGTATGCTCACGCACATGACTAAAAACTGCAATCATATGCAAAGATTTTGTTCCAATTTACTCATCTTTCCCTCTGTCACTTCTATGAATGCAAACAAGCATCAATATCCCCCCTGGACTCAAAGCAGGATGGGGACTTCAAGCAAATATCTGATGGAAAATGAAGTTGCTGAATATTTCATTAAGCGCTTATAGGAGACACAGCAGATCTGACTGGCTGTGCAAGATGACAGTAAGTCCTAAAAAAATCCTCCTCGCTGTCTGTCATTCATCAGCCATCAGGGGATGAGCTGCCTCGTCAGCAAGCGCTCTGAGACTCTGAATATTTAAAGCTTCATTTGGTTAAGATGACTCGTTTTGCTCACATCTGCTCTGACAACGTGGGAATGTATGGATTCAGTGTTTTAGTGGGGGGGAAGGAGGACTGTTCTGATGCCCTCTGCTGTTCAGAAAATTCAATATTCTGGAATAATAAGTGAAATTTGCAAGCTTGTGGAAACAGATAAGAAATACATTTTGGAAATTATGATACAAACACTAGAAACATTATTAAGCTAATATTAAGGGAGGAACACTTTTTTATGATCATTTCTTTTTGTTTAGGTGGTAAACATCCAGCAATGAAGAGGATTAGGAAGACTGCATATTCTATCTGCTGAAAATACAAGTGCATGTAATTGATACGTTGGAGCTGTAACCATCCTTGATCTCTGGAGGAAGTTTGTTTCTCCTTTTCTGAGAAAGGTCATTTTTTGTTTACTTACATTAGTTTGAAATTATACCATAGGTACCATTACAAGGTTTGCCTACAAGGAAAGGAGAGGTAGAAGGTGAAGGCTGTGGATTTTTAAACAAACAGGATTTAGTTTGCTGCTATCAGGAGCCAGTAGATGTATCTATGCTGCTGCACACTGGCAGCTGGAAGCAAAGAGAAGAAGTGTAAGAAAAGGATAAGTTCAATTATAAGCTGTATTCAGTCTGCAGCTTTTTTACTGCGTGTTTACAGGGATGATACCAAGGTTAAGAGAAGCTAAAGGCTAACAGTGGAAAGAGAGAAGGGGGGGAAACGCAGGAAGAAAAAAGGGACTCAGTGTAATCAGCCTGCAGAAAATAAAGAGCCCAGATATTCCTGCAAAGGAGAGCATTTTTATTAGGCTGTGTTTTACATTTTTTTTATATCTTTAAAAGAACATTTTCAACTAAAGAACATATTCCTGGTTACAGTTAGAGGAAGAAACTGACGAGACAAAAAAGGTTAAAAACAACTGGTTTTAATGATGGTGAAAAACTCTGATTGTCTCATAAATTTTTTGCTTTTTAATATGTATATACAGTTAACTCATGTTTAAGGAGCAATAACAAAAAATAAAACTGTGACAGGCTAGCTACTGTATGCAACTTCTAAATTACAGTTAATGTGCGTGAAAGTAATTTACTATTTGTGCAGACTTTAAAGCTGTATCAATAGAACATGAATTTAATATTCACACTGATAGAAACACATCAGTCACTTTATTTACACCTGGGTACAAAATGTATCTTAAATCACAAATATTAGCACTGAAAAATTTAAAAGCTAAATGAGAGCTTGGAGTCACTTAAAGAAATAATTTAATTCATTATAAATCTTCCAACAACTGATAAAATAACCAAGCAAATATTAGCAGCTGATACATTTTAGAACAAATGTATAAGCAGATAAATATTTTGGCCCAGTGGTTAGAGCAGAGTCATTGTTTCCTGGGTGGTTTTTAGTTCAGACCCATCTTCAGATCGTTCTCCACTGCATATGGCGAACGGCTGCTGCCAAGGGCTGGATTCAGAGCAGAGGACTGTATTTTGTTTTTTTTTTTAAATAACATACGACATTGCAATTGCAAAAAAAGTTGACTATGAATATTAAAAACCTAAAGTCATTAAGACGTCAACAATTAAAGAATTACTTGGAGCCTATGAGTTTCTCTAAGTACTTCTAAGTATTTAATATGTTCATCAAGTTCACCAAAAACTAAAATCCAAAACTGAACTTAAATCGAAGAGGGGAAATTAGAAGATAGATGAAAACGTGACGAAGCTTTTTCTATGTCAACTCCCATAAAACTGGCCTTGATCTCCCTGGATATGTGTTCATTTACACGTCTCTCTACTCAGACACGAGCCTGGGGCCGATTAACACTAACATCCCTCTATCATTAATTAATTTAGTTTACTCTGTCCATTTTATATCATATTGATTTGGTTGCTATAAACTCTTTTAAGTTCCAAAATGAAAGAAAAAAACAACAGCACTTTTTCTGCAATCACTGCTAATGTTTCCACATTCAGCCATTATATATAAATGAATAATTCACCTTAAAACTTTGAAAAAATGCCAATTTATGCGCTGTTATGAAATGAAGTAAAGTTTCTAAATTCCTAAATTAAACAACCTAACTTTAATAAAACTTGTTTTTTTAATTTACATTTAAGACTAAAGTGAAGTAGTCATTAAGATCATAGTGAAACAATAACAAAATAAAGTTTTGTTTTGATGTACTTCACATTTAGATCAATTGCTCCATTTCAAATCTACAATATTTATTTGGTTTCAGAATGAACTGTTAAGAATTTATGACCTACAAGTCAACTAAAAATATTTTAAACGATTTATGATACAACATACTGACTTTTCTTCATATCTCATGCTGCTAGTTTGCAAAAAAGTTACAATAAACACTTTTATGGAGATTTTTCAAAACAGACGTAAATCCACAATTTTTATTTTTGTTTTCTTTAGGGCTGACAGATTTTCTTTTTTTATTTGTTACGAACCATTAAAATGTAACTCTTTTCCTCTTATAAACTTGAAATTTGTTAAACTACCACTAGAGGTCGGTGCTGCTTTGAGTATTATTTTCTCTCTTTTCTTGTTTATGAACCATTGAACTATCACTGTTTCTGTTTCCTCCGCAAAGCTGGTTCTAGAGGAAATATTCTTTTGCTACTGATGGAGGGGAAAACTGTTTTTAAACCACTAATAACAATGCTTAAAGCCAAAAAATGCGGAATAGTCAAGGTGATCTTACTTTAGAAGCAAGCTCGGTTGCCAAGAAGACTTGGCAACAGGAACAACTTGATTAGCATATTGAAATTAACCTTTGAAATGACCAAGCATAAAATGACATAAAGCAATGTATATATTCCTTTTGTAGATAGGTTCATGGTAAGCTTATCTGTGAACAAAATATAAAGCAATCTAGCAGCAAATCCATGTGGAAATGAAGCAGATGGGATTAAACATTCAAGCTTTTCTCATATCTAAATAACAGCTACCATGGTAGTTATTCATTTTGCACATTAAGTAAAACATTCTTAGCTGATTTCATTTTCTCTTTATTTAAGTTCCTATAGCAGCTAGTTTACTATAATAGTAGCAATAACTTGTCTACAAGCAAGTGTAACAAGTGGAGATGCAGTTTAATCTGGGATGATTTTTACCCCAGAAACAGCGCTAAGGCTAACAAACTCTGCATTTATCGTATCATTTATTGGTATTGTGAAACGATTCTAGTCATGATAAGAATTTGATTTCTCATCTAAAACTTTAACTAGAATCAATTATGATTCAAAACTCCAGAAACTGGATGCATTTTCTCATTTTTAATTTTCAATTTTTGTGTTATTTTTCCTCCATTTTTTCCATTGTAGCATTGAGAACTTTAAAGAATATGATTAAACGCATCTACAATGAGATATTTAGTTATATAAATCAGTATCTTTATGTAACTGGTGTCCTAAAGAAGATGATTTTAAGATGATTTTAAGAGTATATATTCTTCAAGTGTTAGTTGCGATTGTGGGACTATGATTGCTGTGGTCAGCAGTCACAGCCACACATTTACCTAATAAAGACTGAGAAGAAGTAAAGTTATTTTTATTATTGCCACTTGTCTCGCTATCATAATAACACCCAATATCGTGATAAGATTTTAAGTGCACATCGGCGAGCCCTGCTAACAACAACTTGATTCACTCCTTAAAATGAAACTAAGATGTGGTTTGCAGCTGGTTTGTTAGATTCCATCAGCAAGGTAGCTGACATTTCCCTAATTATCTCATCATGTCTAGTTTAATCATGGGTTGGCATCTATGTAGGTCCCAATGAGACACAGTAAATTCTTGAAACAGTTTTTCAAGAGATTTGTTTCTACAGGTATATAGTTGACATCAGATATTTTACATATAATGTATAAAAAACGGAAAACATTTTTGGTTCTGTCTAACATTTAATTAGCCTAAACCTTTCCTGTTTCATTCTATTTAGAATTACAAAAATTATAAAAATGAGAGGTTTCTATAAAGTTATAGGTTTCCATACATTTATACTAAAACCATTATCCCTTTATAATATATTTTAAGCCTAGATGATGATGTTATGCATTTCGTAACAAAGTTTGAGCTTCATTTAACAATGAATATGGATTCATTTAAAGAAAACAGCTCAAAAACACCCATTTATTGTGTAACAAAGCTGAAAGTGTAAAAACCTTAGTCTAAATAGCAGCAAGGTAATTGGGGAGAACCTTCAGCCTAGTTTTCCACTAGATAACAGATGATGTGTGGTGCGCATCAACTACAGAAGAAAGGAAAAAGATATTGTGAAGCACTTTTTGAAGCTGGTAACAGAGTTTATTATCCACAGTGAAATGAGTTCTGTTCCAACTTGGGCTGAAAGGTTAGAAGGTCACTTAGAAATGAAGATGCCCTTAGTCCACAGTTAGCATTTAAAAAGGCAGCTTCAAGTTTGTCCTAAATACCCAGGGGAAAAAATAACTTGACACTGAAATTATAGAATTTGAGTGAGTACCGAAACACAGCATAGCATTTAGAGAAACAGCCTGGAATAGAACCATCCGAACTGTGAAGTGCCGCGATGGCAGCGTGGTGCAGTGGATGTGTTTACTGCAGGAAGGACTGGTTAAAATACAAAATGTTGGTGGGTTTTTTTTTTTAAATCGTCAATGTCGATAAAAATAGATAGAAAGTGATTTAAACACAGTAAAGTTAATGTTATGGGGAGGCTTTAAAAAAGCCTTGACTGGTTTAATGGGAAGTTTTCTTAATGAGCTGAAAAGGTGTCAAACAAACAAGTCTTTTAAAGCAGTTTCTGAGTGAGCACACTAATGTTGTTTGATTTACGTGTAGGTCAACTTCAATGCATCATCAGCAGAAACACTCGCAGAAAAGGTTGCTCTCCTTTTTCAGAAACTTGTTGAACTGGGTTAAACATTGTAAAAAGGTTATGTCTGGTGTTTTAGTTGCTCTTTGCCTGATTCTTCTCCACACAAACAGCTTCCAGAGGATATCTGAAAATAGCCCATAGAGCAAGTCTCATCAAAAAGACGGACTGGAGCCTGAAGCAGCCATTACAGCCACACGTTGAATAATAATATGGTTCTGAAAAGGCAAAGCATGCTTTAAATGCAAGGAAAAAGATGCAAGGAACCTTCTTTAACAGAGGAATGCACATAATTCTTAAACGTTGGCCAAATAAAATCTGTATGGGTCTGGCTGACATGAAATCCAAAACAGGACTAATACTCGGGATCAAATTTGGACATTTTACTTATGAACATGTTTTTCCTGTTTTGAACCAGAAGGAGCCTATATTTCATAGGTTTTCATGGGAAGCTTTAATCCCGTGTCTGTTTATCTCTGCTTGGAGGGGAGCAAAAGCACCTAAACAAAAGAGGGTTAATACAAATCCAAGGCTTCTTGGTCATCGGTCTACAGCATTTAGCACAGAGTTAAAAAGAATGCAGATTAGCTAGTCTCTTATAGTATCTTCAACAATAAATGTTTGTTATTTGACCCTTTTCAGCCATCTTGAAATGTGATCATTAGAAACATAAGATTAGGCATCTCTATGCAACATTTAAAAAGAAAAAAAACAAAGAGCCAAATGAAACTACTCTTCCTTCCAAGATTGCTCTAAATGGCTTCATAAACATCATCAAGTATCCTCTTTCCTGGTCCAACATTGTCTGAAACGGACAAAAAATAGACTCAAGTATTCATCCCAAAGTTATAGTAAATCCAGAAAAAAAAAAACAAATCCATTTGTACTAAACTTTTTTATTGTAGAAAAAATGAAACTAAATGTAAACTGCATCAACACCTGCTAGTGACAAGTTGAGAATATATATATGTAAGATGTATAAAAAAAAACACACAATCCCAAAATACACATTAGCGATGTCTCTTTAAGGAGTGTGAGTGGAGTGTATCCGTGTGTACCTTTGACTTTATGACCAGCGCCACTAATCGGATTCGCTTTCTGCCAGAGGTTTGAAAAAGACCAGATCTGGACCATTGCCTGTGTACATGACGTTTAGCAAAAAACAGATATCCTACTCCTGCAGTCCCTTTCTTTATCATTTGTGTGGGAGTGTTATTGTCTATGTATTTATTTTGCATTTCTTTTCAGCACACAGCTCCACCGTGTTCTTTAAAGCTTTTACCCTGTGTTTATTTATATTTTCTGTTGATTTCTTTTTTTTTCCATAAAAAAGTAGACTGTTCCAATATCCTTGAGATTCCCCTGTGGAGTAATTTGTTATGTAACCAAAAGGCTCAGCAGCAGCTCCTGCGTGACGTTTTGAGTGTGTGAGACCTCAGGGGCAAACTGTGGCTGCATATTTGAGCCATCCAAAACCATGTGTGTGAGAGAGCCTTTGCACATCTAAGCATGTCGACTGTATGTGTGTTACTGAATGACTTCTTTGATGTTTCCCACCCCTCCGGACAAAACGTCAATAGGTTCAAAGAGCCTCATCCTGTGTGTGACATGTGTGCTACTCTGAGGTTTTGTGTGCATGACTCTCCATGCTTCAGAAGTAAAGACGCCAGTTTTAGTTTCAAATATTGCATACAAAAAAATACGCCCTCACTGTCAGGAAAAAAATGAATTCTCCACATTATTAAAACCCATTTCCTTCCTTTCCACATCATATGCTTGTATCTACATTTCCCCACCAACCAGAGCCACACATTTTATTACTGACATTTATCAGAAGAGGACAATCATGTTCCCTCGCTCTCCCCTCTGTATCAGCTACATCTTTCCTCTCTCTTAGCTACTAACTCCCTTCATCTCTGTCTCCTTCATTTCTGCCCTCTGGAGAAGACATTGAGCAGAACAAGGTCGACTGCAGATGGAAGGGGGTCGAGGAAAGAGTTTCACTCACAAGAGATTAAAGATGAAGCCGACTCATCTTCTCTTATTTGAGAAACATCAGAGTTCATCTGTTACTTTGCTGTTGCTCTCTACTCACTGAAACCCCTTTTTAAAACTTACACTGGTATAAAACAGTGCACACAATCCTTGAACATACCTTTGTTTAGAGTCCCAGTGACCAGTTTGTGAAGAGTCAGGGCAAACTTGATGAGTCCTTGTTTGCAGCGCTTGGCACAACCCGTCATCCTGTCCGACCCAAGACACAGCTGGCTGAGCGGGGGCCAGACTAGGACGAGGGTCTCCAGGTTCACCAACAACAGCTGCAGCAGCAGCAGAGCCGCACAACTCCCCAGTGGTGCAGCTTTTGAATCCAACGCTGACGAGGGAGGCAGAGAAAGACCGTTCCTCTCACTGAGCTGCAATTCCCACTGCGAGGCTGGAGGGGAGAAAAAGAAACTATGATCTCTTGCTGCTTTCCCTGCATTCCCTCCTCCGCTCCTCCTTCATTTCCATCCTACCTACTTAATGTGTCCAAATTAGTGCCTACTCAAGAGTAAAAGATGGAATAAAAGGAAGCATGAGAGAAACAAGGAGATGTGTTAGAGAAATAGATTCAATTAAAAAAAATAAAAAGTGTTCTTACTGTCCAAGTTTCTGCAAAAACTTCCTCTGAATCTGCAGCCAGCCACTGGGAAGAAAGTAATGAAGCAATCTGCTGAACTCCAATTTTTTTTTGCTCTCTTCTCACTGCTCCTCCTCCTCTTTTCTTCCCTCCTGCTTATCAAATTCACTCTTTACTTAAGAGGGGAAGCAGTAATCCACTTTCAGCACCAGTGACAATGGACAGCTCCCACACTGGGAAGGAAGCAGCCGAGCTCGATCTGTGGTTTAAATACAAACACACACGCAGACCCATGCAGAGAGTCTAAACACTTCTTCAGCCTCTGTAGACCCAGAGCACACTGGGCTACTGTTTGCTCTACAGTTCGTAAAAATGAGCTGCATTGAATAAAAAGTAGTTTCATAACAAATATCTAATGAGACTTTTTTCTTAACTACGATCTAATAATTTCAGTATTATAAAGAATAACTTTTTATATTATAAAAGCTGAGATAATTCTTAAAAATGTCAATTTGCTCTTCTTGTTTTTACTTTACTACTTTTATTAAGTTGCGATTTTAAGGAGTATTAAAGTCATTGAATTTTTAAAACTTTGATATGTTCTTCAAATTAATTTTCCTAGAAATGCTGAACCCATTCAGAAAGAACTGATCCAATAGTGGGATTTTTAGTCCAATCTTTTAGGTTTGGGCTTTAACTTGGTCATGGAAATACATGCTTTTATCTAAATTCTTGCAGCTGAATGTATTTTTAAGGCTGCTGAACAAACATATTTTATTACATTGTTACATTGTTTTTAGCTCTATCCATCTCATTTGTTCTCAACCTCCCCCCAGCATGATCCATTCACCACCATGTCTTATAGTTGGATAGATTTTCAACATTGGCTTCCTCTTTTCTTCACTCACCAGTTTTGTGAAGAGCAAGAAAGAATGTTCATAGTGCTGGTAAATAGGCTAATATAATATAATCCCAAAAAGCTTTTCGGGAATTAAACGTTTTGCATGGTTTCTTTTCTAGACCTTTCTGGTGTGTTTCCTGATC
>JAUZNJ010072913.1:0-34923 GCA_034780135.1 Jordanella pulchra | reverse complement strand
TAATCCCAAAAAGCTTTTCGGGAATTAAACGTTTTGCATGGTTTCTTTTCTAGACCTTTCTGGTGTGTTTCCTGATCCAAAAGATGCTGTTTGTTGTGTAACAAACCTCTGAGGCCTTTGCCTAGCAGCTGAATCTATTCTGAGTCTAAATAAAACACAGATTGAATCTGTTTAGTATCGCGAGGACTTTTAAAGGCTGCTTATGTACTGGATTGTTTAGCATTTCAGAATTATAGGGTTATAAATATCAGGCCTTTCAGATCTTGATTTGTAAAAAAATTGAAAATCATCCAGTATTTTATTTTGAAATTGGGTGCTACCTAAATACATTGACTTTAGTGAATGTATTGGGTGAAAAAGGGGAAAGGTTTGCAGTGTGTTAACAGTAAAATGGTCAAAATGCAAGTGACATTGCTGTGATCCTGCAGAACAAACCTGCTCTTATTGCTGGCTGTTTGAAGCATGCAACCCTAACCCTTGCTTTGTTGTTTATAATCAAACCAAATAACAATAAGCTAATTTTCTAAATCTCTTCATATTAATGATTCTAAAATTCTCAACAAGTTATAATTAATCAACATGGCATTTAATTTGATCAAACCACAACAATTTATAATGCATGTACACATTGTACTTTCATAGTTTGATGCTTGTGTTTGTAGAATCACGTTTTAAAGTTTTTTGGGATTATTTAGGTCCAAATTGGAAAGCTCTTTAACAATTAGCCCAACCACAACCCCATGTGACAGAGCAAGCATGATTTATTGGACACTTAAGCATGTTGGTGGAAAAATGTGCAGAATATATTAGTCTTAATAACACTTTTAATGGTAACGGTGTTGTCCTCTCACAATACATGGGATTTATATAAAGTAAGCCAATAAATGTGATTCTAAATTATATTTAACATCCAGACTTTTATTTTTAAAAACTTTTTCTTAGCAAAGCATGAATGCTGCTCTATCCTTCCCAACTCCGTTGAGTCTGATTCAAAACACTGTTCAACTATTTGTCTGTTTTCATCTTCTGCAACATTTTTTCTAAAGTTCAAATTAATTTAATATAAAATACAAACTAACTGATGTAATTGTGAAAATGTTAAATCAAGGAATTTAATGTTGGTTTCTTAGTTCACTCTAGTAGATACATATAGATGCAGAGAGTGGTGACCCAGTTCAACCCAGGCTTCTGCACTGGTCTGAACCTGGTCTGTTGTGGCTCAGCACGTGTCCAAAAAAAAAAACAGAAGCATCTGTTTTCTCCTAAGATGGTCAACCAGCTAAAAATCTTTAGTTTTATCTGATATGGTTGCTATTAGTTCCTCTTTATCTTATTGATTTCCTTTTCTTATCACTCATGGATGTACTTCTCTCCATGCCTGTCAAGGAGAGTGTTTGACCTCCATCAGGCCTCTGATAACTCCAGGGTTTACACCTTGCCGTCTTCGTCATCTTCATCTGAAACTGGCACAAAACTCCAGAGAGATGAAGGCTAAAACAGAGATGATATTATGGGAAAAAGACAGGGTGCTCAT
This sequence comes from Jordanella pulchra, assembly GCA_034780135.1. NCBI lineage: Eukaryota > Metazoa > Chordata > Actinopteri > Cyprinodontiformes > Cyprinodontidae > Jordanella > Jordanella pulchra. The sequence goes on along the minus strand of JAUZNJ010072913.1, from coordinate 33,389 downwards.
GAGAGAGAGGAAAGGAGAAAGAGGATTTGCAGAGATAATCTTACAATGTTTTACCTAGGCTATATTTATTTGTGAATCGTGTTTGGCTCCTGGACCCGTAGCTCTAATGAAAAATGCAGAAAAAAATAGCACAATAATGGGAAAGTGAAGATGTGGAGAAATGGAAAAACAGATGCAATGTGAGGGAGGAGAGACAGAGGCAAACAGTGTAACAATAAACATGCAAATGGCAAGCATGAAAACAGAAGAAATGGAGAGAACTGATGGGGGACAAGGTAAATGAGATGGAGAATTTGCTAAGAGTAGGAGGAGGAGGAGGAAAAGAGGGAGGGAGGCTCAGTTGAACCAAGGTGGGTTTCCCATCACCTCAGGGTTTTCTATGATCAGAAGTTACAAGCTGAGCAGGAATACAGATGGATATTTTCTCAGGAGTGTCCTGGTTCACACGTCCTGGAAACACCTGGAGCGTTTGCAAATAGAAACATGACGAAGTCAAATAAGCAGAAAATATGTTTTAAAAAAAAGCACACCTCCTCTGTTTTGGCTATCAGGCATGCAGGAGATTACAGTGCGGGGGAATTTGCATAAACATGCTTCTCGATTACCGCCCCCATTGTTCGTGATTAATGAGATTAAGCTTGCCTTTGCAGGCACATTCAAGGATGTAATAGCAACTAATTGCTTGTCTATTTTCCACAAATTAGAAGTTGTTCCGTTTGATGTGTGTTTGGGTATGAGCTTACTAATTTTTCCTCCTATTGGGAGGGGTGTGAGAGCAAGATATGGAACATGGAAGATAAAGATGTGGAGAGAATCGGGAGGAAACGTGAGGGAAAGAGATGAGAGACAAAAACTATTTCCGAAAGATTGAATTTCACGATGCACAGCAGTAATGAAGTTCAGACAAAAAGGGAAAAGCTGAAAGAAATGGGTTATAGGGTAAAATAGAATTTGTTGAATAAGCCTTTGAAGAAAGAAGATGAAAGTTTATAAAGGAACAAGACAAAAAATGGAAAAAAAATAGAGAAAACAAAGCATAGTTTGTTCACCATTAAGTAGGACAAGAGGAAAACAGAAGCTTTAGAAAAGATATGGTGAAAAACATAACAGATGATGTTCACAACGTAGAGAGAATAAGAGGCTAAAGAATGAGGTAGGCAGAGAAATGAACAGGACAACAAAAAAAAGAAGAGATTGCTTTGAATGCTGTCAGAATTGAATCAGAGGCGGCCAGCTGTAAGCTCTGATAGTGCTTTGCCTCTAAATATATCAGCTGTGAGATGGACTGATAGGACCAGCTGGCAGAGAGACACAGAGTAGAGGTATCACATGTCTAAAATATTACACATGTATATACAAACCAAATAATTTCCCCTTCAGCTGGTTATTTTCAGCAGCCTTGGTGACTCCTAGCATTAAAGACGTCTGCAGGGACACCCAGCAGGGATAATATGTGTCACACTGGTGCTGCATGACAACGTTACAAAACTTAACTACCTTCCAGCATCTAAAACCCATCTGCCCAGACACAACAGCAGGAGAAATCCACTTATCATGGAGCTGATCTCCCCCACCTCCACTCTCTGATCCCCCCCGAACTCTTCGGCGACAGTGATGGAGTGACAGCATCCCCTCGGGGTGAAATTACAACCTCAGCAGTCCTTTTTTTCTCATCTGCTTCTCCCTTTCTAAAAAGCCCCCCTTTAAGTTTGCTGGTGGTAACAGTCTGTCTGCATCAAGGCTCACATACAGTCTTCTGCAAGTTGGAGGTATATCCCCTGCAGGGCTGATTCACTCTCAGATGCAAAAAGAAGAAAGACTTTTAGTATTATGACAGACTAGAGCTCTGATGCACTGATAACACCTGGTTTAATCTTTTAAACACATTTTTTATTCTGAATAAAGTTTTTTTTTTATTATTTGGATGTACTAATATTAACCAGCACAGACCAGTTTATAGTTGTGGAAAATAAGGAAAAACATATTTAATTATTTTTATATAAAAAAATAGAAATTTGTTGGATATGTGTTTTCATCCCCCATCTCTCTGATGTAATTCAATTATGTCCATTCTAACTGACTGCCTTTAAAAAACACTACTAAGTACAGCTGTGTATTAGAAAGCTTTTGTTAAATAAAAGCAGAAATTCTTGTTTAAATTTTGCCTCAGGACCAAATAATCATGTTTGCTTGCAAACATGCAAAACATTAGATCATCACGAACACAGGAGCTCTACAGTGAAACAGATGTGATGGAAATACAAAGATGGCAACCCTAAAAGAAAGGCTGTCAACTGACAGCTTAGATGCTGAGCTACAGTGGGTGGGTTTAAATAAAGCATATTTATATGTAAAAAGGGTCCAGATCTAAATGTAAGTTGAACGTTTGTAGAAAGACTTGTCGTTCACAGATGTTTCCAATATGTCTGACTTGCTTTTAGCCAATGTGCAAAGAACACAACAATATCAGCCAGCATGTGTAAACTTTGTAGAAACACAGCACAACACATTTGCAGGTGTTACTGCAGCAGTTTGTCATCTGTGAAATAAAACATGTAAAAACCACATAATTATCAACCTGATTGTGTTTGTCTTGGAGAGCTGCAGATCAGCCATTATTTCAGATAAACAAGACTTTAAGCAGGTACCACTGCTGAGCCTGCGTTTCTTTGGGTGTCCATCAATAATTAAGAGGAGTCTTCATGAAGAAGGGGGCCCTGTGGCTTTTACGGAGTTTTATTAGTTAAAATACAGAAGGAGTTGTTTGAATGTTAAATATGAAGTAAGGATTTTATGAGCAGATTTAATGCACACAGCAGGTTCAATGGCAGTGATGGAAAAGGGTTTCCTTCTTAGAACTACATGGGAAATAGTCATTAATCCAGGAAATTTTAATAGCAAACGTTATGGTGAAATACAGATAGGCTCTTATTATGTTTGATTTAAGCAAATGTTTTACTCTCCCTAGCTAAAACCCAAAGGTGATTAGGTGGATAGTATTAAAACTTGATCTGTTTTTTACAGGAAGCCATCATTACTTTCAGTTTTTTTGTCCAGCAATAATGGTATTGATGTGGAATTAGCAAAGTGTAGCCAAAGTCGAATTTGTTGCTTGTTTGAATGAAGCTGTTTCTGGTTATTGTGTCATGGTTGTCAGAGCTGGTTATGTAGAACGGTCTGTGCTAAACTCTCTGATATGTTTCATGCCAAGCTCAAATTATTGTTTGTGACAGAGGGACAGAAAAGGCATCGTTCTGGCACGCCTCCTAATTAAACAGAGAGAAGACAGAATGGAAAATGCCTTGCAAATAAATTCAGTCAGCTTAAAGCTTTTTCCATGTGTTGTCAAGCCACAAAACTTAGTGTGTATAACAGGAATGTGATGGGATATACCAATGCAAATTATTTTAAAGAAGAGAGACATGTTTATCCTTTCTGTTTTTTGTTTTGTTTTTTTCTATTAGAAATATAAAAGGTTAGGCACACTTATTTGTTTTTTTTGGGGGGGGGCTTTTACTCAAATACGCGTAAATAACACGAAATTAAATAACCCACTTTCTTTGTAAATTTACCCACTGGTTCTCTGTTTAGCTGTGACACAATCTTGGGGGGAGGCATCAGGTGGGCTGATGCCATGAAAAGTATTGAAGATTTGTTGAAGTCTCACCAGCAAGTATAGTAGATTGAGTTGGGCCTGCTTTTCAGTGTCTAGTGCTGTTTCTCTCCCAGACACAGCTACTGGCCCAGCTTTTCCTGTGAATAACTGCATGTGCTTTCTTTCATCCCTTTTGACATGAAAACTCACTCAGAGTTCGTCTGCTTTGCTGTTTAATTCTCAGGCAGAGCCCCCTATAGAGCTATTTCAATGCATCCTCTAACATACAGGAAAAAGTATTTAGAAATCAGTGTTTCTATATTCTTGTTGTGCATCAGCTCCGTTTTCTGAAACCAACCAATCTGTCTGTATGATTTGATTGAATTGCCTCTGTAAATTGCCTGAGATGACATTTGTTAGGTATTGGTGCTAAAATATTAAAGTGGAATTTGATTGAATAGTTTTTAATTGAAGGTTTATAGAAAGTGGGTGGCATCCACAACATCTATGGACAATCTATACTGAAATGAACACAGAAAAGAGCCCAGCTAATACGTAATCCACACACATACACACTTTTACCTCGTATTTTTTCCTTTTAATACAACAATAAATGAAAGATGAATCTTTTTTTGGATGAAGAGAAGAAAAATACTTCGTATCAACTTTAATAAAGCACAAGTCTGAGAATTTGGGATTTATACTGAAGCATGTTTTATTTTAAATCCCTATGGGGTACTGTATCTCTTTCAAAAATAACTAAGCAAAATACTTGTCATGCTGCAGTTGGATTTATCAACAAGACTAACATTTCAATTTATATTCTTTGTAAAGTTAATTTACTATGCAGCCATCTTGAATCTGTAAATTACACACCTACGTTTTCACACACTCTCCCTCCCTCTACTGCCGTAGGCTCATTCTTTCTGCTGAGCTCAAGCAATAACGATCTCAGAGGAGCTCTCAAAGCTGCCGAGCACAGCAGGTGATTAATAAGCTCCTTTTTTGCTGCTTGTGCTTCTTATTCTTTCACACACAGTTTTTGGTGTTGTGTCTTTTTGGTCCTGAATGAAGATATATTCATTATGTTTAATGCAAATATGTCTTTAGATGAACCATTGAAGTAAATCTCTGTGAGGAACACCTGTCAGATTTAAGCGTACCAATCCCATAAGCATATATCTAGTGACTGCCATCTAGTGTACGGTAGAAGAGGTTTCCATATTTAGCAGCCATATGTCTCATTAAAGATATAAGAACTTATGATAGTCCAGGAGGAGCAAGCATATTATTTTTATAATAATATGTGAACAGCAGCTTTTTATGCCACATAAACAGACGCACACATCTTAATAGTAGTTAGTATCTTATAAATGTTTATTCTTGGTACAGTAAGAATGAATCTGTGGGAAATCAACATCAATAACTGATAGAAAAATACCTTTGTTGCACCAAGATCACTCTACACACATACTTAGAGCAAGTAGCAAAACAATATACTATGTGTGCTGTGAACATTTATCAAAATAAAGGAAAATAATCTGAGTGCAAACAGTAAGTATGAAGTGCCACTCATCCAAAAACAGATACAGTGTGAGGTAAATTATATTGGCATAATCTTTTTTTTTTTATATAATACTCTTTCCAAAAAAATATCAGTTGTTATCTCATTAAAATTTCTTCAGCAAGATCTAAATAATCCCTGTGTGCAGTTTTTTTATTTGAATTTAATTTCATCTTCTTTTTTAAAAGAAATTTTGGAGACGTGTGAGAGGAGGGGAACAGATGAGTCTTTGGACTGAATCATCGTTTCAACATATTTGGCTTCATGTATAAAAATCAAGTAGCATGACCATCAGGTCTGACGTGTTTTCAGTTCAAAGGATTTAAACGTTGCTTTAGCTCAGCTTGTAGAGACCAGAGAGGCAGCGGTGGAGCTCCTTGATGAAGCATGGGGTCCACACAGTACAGAGGATACAGACATCACCAACATTTTCATGAAGAGAAGTCTGTATACTTCAGTGTTGAGATGAATTTACCAACATTTTATCTACTCATTTAACTGGTGAGTACTGCTGACTGTCTTAAAGAAGGTTCTGCAGGTGAAACACCAAGTTACTCCAGTAAGAAATAAGCATTTGTTTTAACAGGAAATCTGACTGCAGAAGCAGAAAGCTCCCTTTGACATCCTTATGTGAAGGTTTTGAGGTTTAAATGTCTGCTTAAGGTTGCTGTAAGTTAAAAACAATGCGAGTTGTGTTTTTTTTCCCAGACTGGTTAGCAGGATTCTCCCAGAGTTTGCTGAACTGAGGTTTGGGGCTGGATGTCCTCGCAGTTGACTGCGGCCGTAGATGGCTGTTTTCTGCAGGTGAAACGAACACGAGACAAAAGGCAGAGATTCTCACTGTCTGGTTTGAAATGAGCAAGAGGTTGATTTTATTGGTGCACTGAAAACAACAAGAAGCATCTAGTCAGACTAAACTTTCTAAAAAGCTGCATACAATTCCCAATTGAAAAGAGAAAATAAAATGAAAGTGTGGTCTACATCAAGCTGCCACCACCAGTGGCTCCTTTCTATCCCTGCTTAGTCAGTTCAAGTAGACTCAAATCTGTTCAGTCTATTTTTCATTACTAAAAGTACCAACTTAATGTGCACTGGGTAGCTGGTACCAAGTATTAATAAGAGCTTTAAGTTTTACCTACTAAGTGTTTTCTGCATTTAGAGCAGTAACTGATAAAATATGCAGAACCGACAGTTTGTATTGAGAATATGCTGCTTTGTAGCAGATACACAACCTAAAACACACCATAGATAAAAAACTAAACAGAAAACACAGATCTAACAGCATTACCTGCAGTCCTCTCCCACTGAGGGGTCTGATGAAGTCTAGCTACTAGAGCCAGGGTTGCTTGTTATTCTCCGTTTGAGTTGGCATATATGGTGTAGACACTGTCAGAGTGGAGTCCGTTAGAGCCCAAGGTCTGGACACCAATGTGGACAGGGACACTTAGGTCGATGTTCTCCAGAAAACACTAGACCAAAAACAATGCATAATACCCTTAAGTATTTATTCTACGTTGAAAAAAGTACTGTCGATTGGAAATAGAGCGTTTACCTTGGTACATGCTGAGCTCATGACAGATTTGTGGAATTCCTTGTTTACAAAAACCTGTAGGTTTAAAGAGAAATTCTGTATCTGTACAAGATAAACAATCTCCTTCCACCAACGGATGTTAATCAAAAAGAAAATATGTAAATCTACAAAACGTATTTCTTCTACCTACCCTGTATCCGTACACAAACGTGGCATTGCTGCAGCCGAGCTCGTCGAGAGGCGGCCGCTCCCAGCCAATCAGAAGGCCGCTCTGTCCCACCGTTTTAATGACCTCAACAGAGAGAACCTCCGCTGGAGCTCCTAAAGGGTTAGATTATTATTTTATTTCTTTTCTGCAGAAGTACAAGCTATTTTCATATTTCAAATTCTAACCAAACAAACAAAACACGACACAGTACATTCAGAGAGAGTTAATAGGCCCCAATGATGCATTAAAACGTAATAATCGTACACAGCAGTGTGTTGTGCAGGCAATAACATGGGGAACACTAAACTAGAATGGGCACCGGAGTGTGCTGCTGCATTTTCATTCATTTAACAGAAAGGCACAGAGGAAAGGGTATATTGGGGATATAATCATATCACAGCAATATGCAAAGAAAACTTATACAGTGCTGTATTATAGTGCGACATCTTGCACAGAAAAAAAGGATTTGTTTTTCCAAATAAAGCATTTTCAGAGTACAACAGAATTAAATGTCATTGTTTTCAGAGACAAACATTAAATGATATAAATACGTGTATCTACGGTATAAAAGGATCTTGCCCTATCGTTTGGTGTAGGAGGAGCAAACGTGATGATAAAATGGATATCCGGAGGATTTGGATCTACTCTTTCTATATAATTGGTTTCTCAGTTCTACAGAAACCAATTATTGGTCCAATTGCTGGAATGTAAGAGTGTTCAGGATTTGTGTAATTCCCTGGAAAGCAAATAGTCCATTTTCACCTAAAGGTAAATGTGATATAACTCCGGCAAATTCTGCTTTTACAAAAAAAGGGAATAATAGCTGTTGCTTGTATGTGTCAAAGACCATAAAATTGGACCAAAAAAAGAGCTAATTTGATGTGAAATAGGTTCCTGGAAGTGATAAATCAGAGAAGAATCGGGTTTCCAGGAACCCTTACAACCAATAACAGCTTTTTTTTCCTTTTGAAAAAAAAATACAAAGAAAATGCAAAAGCAAACATGCAGTTGAATAATCCTAAAATCTTGTATTTGCATATTACCTGGTCTGGGTTTTGAAGTCTTTTCCAACAAAGCGGTGGAATCTGCTGCAGCCTTATGAGATCTCTCAGCAGACCGACTACAGAATGTATTGACTGTCTGTGTGTGTGTGACATCCGATAAATTAAGCACGGTGGAGATTTTCTCCCCCTGCTTTGTGTGTGTTGTTAACTGGGTCTCATCACTACAGATGGGGCTGTCTTTTCTCTGAGTTGTAGGGTTCAATGAAGAATCAGAAGATTGTAAAGGTTCTGAGGATATAGATCCGTCTGCTTCAAGGTGAGTGGAATTGATCATGCTTGGAGTTAATTTGGCATTAGCAGACCGAGATAAAACTGCGTTAAAAAGACTTGGCGACTTAGAGATGTCACATTTCGTAGGTAGGACTGGGGTGTGTTTAGTGACGGACGGAAAATTGGAGACTGGCAGAGAGTCCGTGTGTTGAAAACTGAAAGAAAAATGGTGTCCAGTTGTTTTGGGTGAGTCTGTAAGGTGTGAAAGTGAGAGTTTTCTCCGAGGTTCCTGTCCTCTTCCTCTGCTCTCTGGTGCCTTGAAGAGAAGAAAAAAGAAAAAAAAAAAGAGAAAAACCATCTTAAACTTTTAATTCACTTTTTAATAACATAACTAAAAGTCAAGTAGAGTGTTCCAAAAATACTTTGAAGCATCCTAGCCAACATGTAAGCCTCAGGGTACCTGGGAGATGTCCATCAGAGTCCTCTGCAGTTCTTCCTGCAGGCTGAGAATCTTCTCAGGACTGCTTAGTCTCCTGCTTGGACTGACTTGTTTGCTTGAGACTCCAGTAGGAGTCTGAGAGCGTTCCCCAAACTCAGCTGTATTTGAGTATTTCTCTTTCACCCTCAAACGAACAGAGTCAACTTTCTCTGCCCAGCAGGTTGCTTGGATCGATCCAGTGGTAGAAGACAGCTGAGCAGGGATTGATACAGTGCTGTGTTAGATCTACTACAAGCTTTCCTTTACAAATCAAGCTAGAAATTATCAAACGTTTCTTATGTGACAACTTTATAGTAAATCAGATACAGAAATGTCATAAAAATGTGAATGTCTTCCATTTATACCTGAAACAAGTGACTGTAAAACGACAAATGCAGCATTTGTTTGAGGAATCGGCTACTTGTATTCATTTAAAATAAATATGTTTTATTGTGTGTGTCCTCTATACATCACTGATTCTTATGTCAAGACTGATTCAAATCCATCCACATCCAGTCGACACCTTTTTTTAAAGGCATCTGAGGCTTAACTGACAGCTATGTCGGAGAAACGTAAACACTAAATGTTTAGCCAAAAAGATCAACTCTTTCTTGACATTTTGTTTCCATAAGTCGAACCACAGAGAAATAAGTTATAAGAACAGAGACCACTGGAGCTAACCACAGTCTGCAGTTACTGTAAACAAGATCCCCAGCAGAACAATGTTTATGTTTACTGAAAACTATTTACAGTCGTCTGTTCAGTCAGATTGGAAAATCCCAATGTTTGTATATGAGGAGCTTTTTTATTCCACCTTAATACAAATTCTGCTGTTTATTATAAAAATGCTCATAAGTATACCGAAAATATAGACCTTTACAAGAAGATCAAAGTTAGATGATCCAAAACAAATATTTTTTAACCTCTAAAACATAAATAATCTGAATATTAAAAACCGCAAAAAAGTGGTGAATTAAAAAAATACGAGTAAAACTGATATGATACATAAGCATCTCTAATTTCTACCACATTGGCTTTTATGTTTCCAAATGTTTTTGGACTTTAAATGGAGGAGTTATTTGCTTTGTTCCTTTTTCTTTTGTGTAAAGAGAGACACTTAGTTTCTTAAGTATGAAACGTAATTAAAGTGTTTTAATTCCAGGTAAATCTGGATTTTAAAATTAGACAAAGTCATTATGATTTGCTGCCAAAATTCTAGTTGTTTATGTAATAATTGCAAGTAAAGCCATAAAACATAAATTTTACTTGATGCAAACAATTTTAAGTAATAAAACAAACAGAATTTATATATAGTTATAGAATTTATATACCTTTGGTTAAATCTAGCAATGCATGTAACACAAAGCTGTTAAAAAAAGCAGAACAATAACACCAGACAGAACATGGAGTTCATCTAAAAATGTTTCAGGTGTTTTTAAAGCAAATGACACTTTAAGAACCTTAATAGTTGTTCCTTTTTTCTTATTTTAAATCAATGAGCGAATTAGGATCCTAGAAATGAAGAAAGATCTTAGCTAGCTGGTTGAATTGCCTGAGTTCTTTCATGTTCCTTGACTTTGGTATAACTGAGCTGCTATTTCAGGGTTTAGTTTAATCAAACGCATTGAATACGTAATGTTGGTCCTTCAAATTATCTCCCTAAATGTTAGAGAAGTGTTTTTATATTTCCTCACCTGCGGACTGTTTGTGAACATGCTCTCCTTCAGTAGGACGACAGAGGAAGGTGTAATACTTGAAGGGGATGTGGACCCTGGGGACTTCTGTGTTTCTGTTGCTGCAGGTCCAACCTTAAAGCAGTCTTGAGGATTTGTTGAAGTCTCACCGGCAAACATCAAAGTGCACTTTTCGCTTTTACCCATCTGAGCTCCAGGTAAAGGTGAGACCTCATTTTGATGCTTAATCAAACTGCTTGATCCAACTGAGCAGGTTGGATCAGGCATGAATTCCCTACTGCAGCCTTGAAGGGGTGAAAAAAAATCCCGGGTAAAGTTACTACAGTGCTCTTTGAGTTGGATTTTGCTTTCTGGAGAGAACACAGCGGCATATTCCTGTAGAGCAGCATCACTGAGCAGATGCTCAGCCTGCTGCGTCAGCCTGGGCTCTAAACAGCCCCGTCTGTGCATGGACTTCATCATCTCAGCTAACAAGCTGTTTCTCTCCTGACACTTCACCACCAGGCAGGACAGCTTGGCCTATTATTGGGGAAAAAATGTCTGTAAGCAAAAATCGACCAGAGAGAGCTGTTCAGTAGCAAACACAGTGACGGTGAGAACTATTCGAGAGAGAAATGAATCAGATCTTCACCTTTAAAGGTGCAACATCCAGATCAGTTTGGCTGTTTCTTTTAAGAAGTAGATCATACTGCAAATAAAAACAAATACATTACATTTTCAGTCAGAAAATAAGGGCAGAGCCTTGGGAGGTTACTCTACCTTAGCTCTGATGTCCCTGTGGCGTTCTCTGAGGGAGCAGAGTGCAGCGCTCTGATCATCCCTGCTGTCCTGCCCTCGTTTCAGAGCAATGTACTCCGAGTTGAGCTCCTCCAGAGCGACGGTCTGTGGAGGTTACACACATACGTCACATCAAGGACAAATTAATGGGACTACTTTAAACAGCCGAAGAGCAATGAACGCGATTAAATGAGAAATGTCAATATCATCTTGTTATATGTCTGTGCAACATCAGTTTATAAGCCTTAAATTATTGCCGTGTGGTTGTTGCTTAAATTAATGTTCTTGTGAATAAATGCTGAGACATAAAGAAAACAAACAAGCCGTACCTTAGCTTTGAGCTGAGCAGAAAGGATGTTATATTGCTCCTCTGTTTGTGCCTTCAGAGACAAAGCATCAGTCTTCTCCCTGAGCAGGGTCATCAGTTTATTCTGCAGCTCCTTCACCTGCAGCAGACAGAACAACCAGTCAGACCTAATGCAGACAAGCTGTTTATCTGAGCTTGAAGGGAAAAACAGAGAGCCAGTTATGATCATAAATGCTTTTAAGGAACATAAAACAAAATCAGACGCATACAGGAGTTTGAACTGAGAGTAGTAAAGTTTTTTTGTATTATGTGTTCTGTTTGGGTATTTCAGGAAAGCAGTTTGTGTCTGTTTAGGGAGGAGCAGTTTATCCTTAGATGGTATCCTACTTGAATGATTGACTTTATTAAATGTAAAGTCGGTCCAACATCAAGTAGGCAGGCTACATTTTATATGATAGTAACCTGTGTTTGAATTTCAGTTGTGTAGATTTGATTGTTGGTGCGTGAATGAATGTGTAAAGGTAGGTGTGTTTATGTTTAGTGGGAGTGTATTTGTGAGTCTGTGAGGTGCAGAGCTGTAAGCAGAAGAAGCAGCAAAGGACGGGTGGACCCTGCAGCAAGACGCACCAGATACAGGTCATCAGGAAACAGCAGCGGCCCCCATACAGCCTCCAAAGAAAAGATAAGCTGCTGTTTTTAAATACAACAGCAGAAATATGACCTCCAAAGAGCCATAGTGGTGAGACAAACAGTGGCCTGTAGAGCAACATTACAGGGTTCAAAATGTATGCTATTAACTGAAGGATTCGTTAAAAAATAAAATCCTTAAATGAATGAGAGTTGGAGATCTAACATAGATGCTTTAAACAAATCAAACAGGAGTTTAAAACAGTCAGAGTTTTGGTATTTAGGCTACATGTAGAAAGGGTTTTAGGAGTATGAGAAATGAGGCAAAGATTTTTTTTTTTACTTTCAGATGAAACACTGCAGGTATCTCAAATTTATTGATGTCAACTCTTGCAAAAAAAAAAAAAAACTGATCTCAGTTTAGGTTATATTCTTGGAAAATAACAAAATAGCAGCAGAGGAACTGAACCTTGACCATGAAGTTTTACATAAAGCTGACAGAAATAGGAAGAACTATTTAAAAAACGATAACAGTTTAATCTAATAAGAAGAGCTGTGTTTATATTTAACTTGGACACTCTTTCTCTGTGTGCTTTCTTACCTTCAACATAAAGCTGGATATTTTTTTAAGAAGAGTTTATCTGTGGGACTCCTGGTGCAATTTCATAGCTAATCATTAGATTCAATATAAAGATGATATAGTTTTAGTGCTTTAGGTTGACAAGGTTAAAAGAATCCAACATCTGATTAAGTACCTGCTTTGAAACACACTCATGCTCCTTCATCATGTCGTCCCTCTCAGTGACTGATTCTGTCAGTCTCATCACCAGCTCAGCCGCCTTTTTTTCTGCCATTTCACACCTGACGGCTGTCTGAGACAACTCAATGTGCAGCTTACTGATCTACAAGTAAAAGACAGGCGATAACGATCATCCAGGTATTAACAACTCTTCCCATGAGAAAGGAGAAGCTGCTTCAGCTCACCTCTGCGTGACTCTTTACAACTTCCTCCTTTGACCTTTTTAATTCAGCTCTCAAAGTATCAATGTTCCTCATGAGGTCAGCTTCCCTCTATCATCCATTAACAGCAGGTGGAGTAAGAATAGAGTCATTAGTTTAATATAATATAAATGCTTAGATGAGACGAACAGGTAGAAATGTGACCTTAATACCTGTACAGACTTTCCTCTGTTGTTACTGGTCTCACATCGTTGAGCATCTTCTGTTTTCCCAGTCCTGTTTGTCACATCATCACTCCTTAGATTCTGCTCCTGATTGATCTCAGTTTGTGTCTGAAGGCTGCATCTCTCCTCTTTTAAGCCTAAAATGTTTTGTTTTATGCTGTTTTGTTCTTGCTTTAAGCTGATGATTGATAGCTGCAGCTTTCCCTTCTCTTCTTTCAAACTGCTGACAGTCATTATCAGCTGGTCATGCTCCTTTTTCAAAGAGTGAGTTTGCTGCTCCTGGTCTCTCTGTTCTGTGAGACCCTTGAGGGAATCATTTAGCTTGTCTCGTTGTTTTTTCAATTGAAGAACAGTTTGGCTTAACCGGTCGCTTTCAGCCTGTAAACTCTGCAGAGACTTTGTGATCCGATCTCTCTCTTCTTCACCACTTGAAATAAATTCCACGATCACATCTTTGTCTCGTTGGAGAGCTGATAAAGACAGAGCTAGCTCCTCTTTCTCTTCATTTAGACCACTGGTGGCCCTTGTACACTGATCTCTCTCGTTCTTCAGACTGCAGACGGCCCTGTTCAGCTGCTCTTTCTCTTGTTTTAGTTCACGCAGAGACTGAAAGATGCAATCTTTCTGCTCCTTCAGTGCCCACACTGAGCGTGTTAACTGCTGTTTTTCTTCTGTCTGTCTTTGGACTGACAGAGTGACTTCTTTCTGCTCTTCTCTGAGAGAACTGATGTTGGCTGTCAGCTCTTTTTGTTTGGTTTTGAGGCTTTGGATTGATGCGTTGAGCTGGTCTACTTCATCTGTCAGAGGACCAACATGCAGACTGTTCTGTGAGAAATTCGGTAATGAGTCATGCCGAACATTTTCCTGACAACCAGACGAGGAGGCCGTGGTCAAACTGTCAGTTGTCTGACTGAAAATCAACCTGGCTTCATCTCTTTTAAGCAAACTGTCTCCTAAACTCTCCACATATTCTTCTCGTTTTTCTTCTTGAAATCTGTGCACTATTCCAACCTGGTGTTCACTTTTCCCCAGATTTCTCCACTGCTGCTTAACCGTCGGTTCCTCTCTGCTCTCTTCTAACTTTTGCTGAAGCTCCATGATGGTATTCAGATCATCCTCAGTCTTCCTGGTAAGTTCTGAGATCAAACTAACTTGTTCCTGGTTCTCCTGCTCCAGCCTGACACAATCCTCTTCCAGCCTACAAATACTTGCCCTCAGGTCACTTTCCTCCTGTTTTATCTCCTCTTCTCTGAGTTCAATGTGAGCCCGCAGCTCTTGGATTCTGTCCGCCAAAGCCCGGTTTTCCTGATTAAGGGCTTGGATGAGCTCCGCCTGAGCCAGGTCAAGAGCTGTGTCGTCATTGGAAGAATATAACTGAAGATGATGATCGCTGTTACAAGTGGATGAGGTGGTAATCTGTGAAACACAGGAATAGAAAGATGGAAATTGAATACAAATCCATTGGAAATAGATTCAAACCTTATAGGAAGCAAAGACCCATGAAATACCGTTTCTTTTGATAAGCTCTGCGCTGCACTCTGTCGTTGTTTAGCCTCCCTCCTGAGCGGTAACTTTAAGTCAGCATTCTCCTGAGCTTTAGCCTGCAGCTCCGCTGTCGTGTGCTGAAGTTCAGCCTCCAGGTGGTCACGTTGTTCTTTAAGAGCTTGCAAATCATCACCAAAGCCCAAGCTGTGGAATGCTGCCCTCAGAGCATCAGATTCCTCACTAGGATTTTCCTCCATGCTTCTCAGTTTAGGAAGAGAAAAAGACTCTGTGGAGAAGAAAAGCGACTGGAAACCTGGATGAGCTTCGGAGCCAAAGAGGTTGAAAGGATTTTGGTTTGGTGTTTTTGAACTGGCTGATGGGGAAATATTCTCTGCACTGTTCAGAGCGTGCTCTGCTGCACCCTGATGGTCGATAGGTGGAATTGAAGAGAAAACAGGCTCACAGAGTTTCTCTTCAGCATTTAGCAACACCTACAAAATCAAAAATGTATTAAAAAAATACTAAGAGTTCAATGGATGCAAACCATTGTTTACGATTTTGTGTAAACAATCTGTGAATATCGAACAATCAATGGAAAGTTAGCAGTTGAGAAATATCAAACAGTGAATAATTATATACAATAACAGAAAAATAGATCTGTGATGCTTAAAACTCAGTCAATGTAATATTCACATGTCATTAGAGATCCTGAATTCAATGGGTCAATAGGACTATAAATAACTCAAATGAGAAAAAAATATATATATTTTTACTTTGCAGTAAATGTAGTAAATTGTTATCAATCGTCACCTTTGAATTTTTGTAGATCTGTAAGAATCACTTCACACATGGGTTCATATGCTTTCCTGCATCACTGCAGAAATTTTATAAATGATAAATTTCTCCTGGTAATTGATTTTAAATCGATCTGCTGAAAAGGTTTTTCCACATTTGATAAACTTATCAAACAGGCTAAAATACAACTTTCTTAAACAGACGCAGTTCAAAAAAACTAGTTTGTTTTTTTTATCCACATTTGTGCAAAAACTGTTTTAGCTGCATGAAACAGAGAACTATTCAGTCGGTAAGCTCATGGACTCATAAAGGTTTGTACGCTTTTGTTACCTTTACTTAAGTAGGTCAATAACATCTGATGTCCTTCATAAATGACATTAGGAGATTTGATTATAGATACTAAATTGACCACTTATTTTTAAGATTAAAAACTTAAAAAAGCAGAGCCTGATTAGCTATCTTTGTTTATTTAAACAAATAGTTTTCCAGCTGTCATTTAACTGACATAAGAAACAAGCCTAAAACGGTCAAAGGTATAATTAAACATATGAGGAATCATTTGAAGACATGTCTCTGTACCACTGTCTGCATTTTGACACTTATGGTCTTAAGGAAGATTCTGAGTTAAACAAAAACAGTTCATTAAGTTCTGGTTATGATGATAACGTTGCTTGTTTACGTACCTCTCCCAGGGTTCCTGCTGAGGATTGTTTGATGGCTGCATCTGGGCTGCAGCGAAGAAAATCTGCTCCTGAAATCTGACATGTTGCCACAGGTTTTAGAGATGAATGAGGAGGTGTTGGCTTTGCTGCATCCCTGAGGATGTGCTGAAGACTCTCGTTCTCCTTTTTCAGTCTTTCAATCTCCTCCGTCATTGAGCTCTCTGACCGTCTCAGTTGAAGCAACTCTGCCTTCATCTCTTCCACTTTGCAGCCCAAGAAGTGACCGTTTTCATGAGCCTCCTGTAGCTCCTCTAACAGCTTTGTCCGCTCAGTCATCCCAGCCTCCTCTCTCTCCAGAAGCACCTTGAGATCCTCCTGCAGGCTGAAGATGAAGTTTTGCAGTCTGGCCTCGTTTGAACAAAGCGTTTCTTCTTTGTCTGTTTCTCCCTCTGTGTCTGATTCTGTTTTACCCTCATCAACCCGTGGCCTCTCTCTGATCACAGCTGGGACAGTTGGCTGCCACTGCTTCCTCCTGTTGTCCTTGTTCTCCTCCTCTCCCTCCCCCTGACCTCTCAGACACACTAACTTCTCTGTCTCATTGCTGTGTGTTACAGTCCCAGCAGTAATTCTGACGGCTGTGATTGTCGTCATTCCAGTAGCAGAGCTGACAGTCACGTCGAGCAGCTGCTTTTCTAAACTGTAGATGCGTTTCTGCAGAGTCTGCTCTCTGTCTCGGGCCAGGCTGAGTTTATGTTGGAGTTGGGCTTTAAAGTTCTCAAAGTACTGGGACTGGCGACTCATCTCCTCATCTTTGGCCCTCAGCTGCTTTTGACAGCGCTGCAGCCGCTCCCTCCAGACTTGCTCCTCTTGATCCTTTTCCTGAATCTAAGGAGGAGCAGAAAACAGATTTAGAACATTAGTCAGAAAAATATCACAGCAAAGTTCCACTCCACATGATTACTGAAAGAGGCTTTCAGATTCCACTCTGTAAGTTAACAGAAATTTTAAAATGGAATATCTAAATGTATTTTTTAAATCGGCACATGTTTCATCTTCCTAATAATCACTTTCAGATTGTTTGGTCTGAGACTTTCACACCAGTAGCCTGGCAGACCTCTTTCTGTTCCTTATTATTAAAAGGAGAAGACGTTGGTCTTGCAGATGGGTAATAAGGACCTTCTACAGCCATGTCCAGCTCGCCTGTCTCCTCGGATCTGCTTCATCTTCTTATGATTGTGCTGGAAAACATTTCCAAACAATGGCTTGTACTGCTGTGCCATGTTGGAGCAGATGGACTATGAGCTTCTATAGCGTCCAGGTATCACCTCATGATGTTGGTCCAATTGTTACTATTTTTTTTTTTTTTTTTATTAACAATTTTATTCAAACTTATTACAACCACCTTCGGTGCTTAACTGAGCAGATTAATATTCCAGACGTCTCTTGACGGGATTAGCAGCTTCCGACGAAATAAAAAAGGTCTCCACACTCAGAAAAATAAATCAACTGGAATTTACTAAAATCCCCAAAACCATTTCAACTTTAGATGAGTAAAAAATAAATCAAAATAACAGTGCAGTTTAATTAAAAAAAACAAAACCATTGTGATTCTCTAAAAAGTTTATTTTGAGATTAAATTCCAAGCATTGTCCATGTATTATATTTTGTAAAACCTTTCTACAAATAATGTTCTAAACTGACCTATTAAAGAAAAGTCACAAATATGAATCATTTTACTTTTCCAGCACACTCACCATCGTCCGGACTTCCTGTCTGAGCATGTGGAGTCTCTGGTCCAGGCTCTGAGAGAGCTGCATGCTGTGAGCTCAGCGGCTAACAGATGAAGCTGGCAGCAGGATCCTCCTGTAATTCTGCAGCTCTCTGATGCTAACAAAGTATTGAAAAACAGTCATTTACTTCATTTAATTTTCAGAAACTTTAGAACCAAAATAAAAAAAAGACTTCTTAAAAAAAAGGCCAAAGATCTGGTTAGAGTCTGCTGAACACTTTGAGTTTACATGACAGCGTACACGGTGTGTGATACCTGATATCTCCTTAGATAAACGTGAGCATATAGCAGCAGGTGTCTGTGTTACTGGATCCCATGTTCTAAGGGTTCCCACCTGTTGCTGAAAATGGCTGAACTTGCTTTGTGCTTCAGGTCCTCCCCCGTCTGTTTCACACAAACTCCAGGTCCGCGTCAGTTCCTAGTAACAGAGCTGCTTCTAGAACCTGCTCTGTCCTGTGAGATCATGTGATCCTTCGTAGACTAGCCTTTGACCTCTGAGGAAAGTTTATTTCGCTGGACAAGCTAAGAAAAGAAAAAAAAAAAAAGAAAAAGTTTGAGAGGTTTTTCTGTTGTGGGTTAAATGAAAACAGGCATTTTTAGAATATCTTCTTCATCTATTATTCAACATGTCAACAGCTTGATGGCAAGTTGTTGGGCAGAAGTATCGCTCAGATTACCTCAGCTCCTACCAATCATCCTCTTTCCTAATGCTGCTACTGAACCGCTCTGCAGGACACATCCCATAAACGTTTTCTAAACCTGCCTTCAGTCTAGTCAATCATCACCACATCACAGTGTTATTAACTGATCCTGAGGGTTGGGACTGCAAAGATGGATGACAGATCACAGAACATTGTCAGATTTTACAGATTTTAAGTTTTGTTCTATAAAAGCTTACACAGGTTAACACATTTTATGGAAAAGGTAGAAATAGAAATTAGTCAAACTTTTCTACAAACCTGAATTTTCATCTCCACTGCTCAAAGTTGTCTCCTTCCAGTTCGATGTGGCTCAGTTGTACTACGGTTTCCATAGAAACTCCACAGACTCATTACAGGAATCCACCACAGCCATAAACTTTCACTTCTCCTCCATCCATTTCTTTTTTTCACTTGGGCCATTCTTCCATGCTGTTATTTTTTTTCCCCAACATCAGTAAAATGTTCAGAAACTCACAAAAACACTGTTTTAATTCCCACAAAGTCCAGTGCTTCAGGTTTAAAGACAATTGCAAAGCTGTATAAAAAACAGTCACTTTTCTCCAAAGTAAATACGATTTCAGTTTTTCAAATCTGCTTGCCATCTAAGTAAGGGGTTTTCTGCAAAGTGCACATTTATCAAAAAGGCCATAAGGTTGTTTGCAACTGACAACTAAACATAAAAAGACAATAAAGTTTTCTCTTTGTTTCGCTCCACAGCAAGTCAACACCTAAGAAAACAAGAGGAAAGGTTTACCATTACTATCCTACTCACTTTCAATTTATTAGAAGAACTGCAACATAGTTAGTCAGGATTTACCTGAGAGTCCATGGACGCCTCCATTAAGGCCAAAGAATAAAAGCTAAAGAGAAAAATAAGAAAAGGAACAAAAACTAAAGAGGGAAAAGGGATTTTTGGTGTATGAAATAAAGAAGAAAAGAAGAATAAAAGAGGATGTCAATAAAGCACAGTAGCTTTAGTGTGTAAAATAAAAACATTTTACATTTAAACAGTTACAGCTGAAAAACTTCAGTTACATTTAGTGGGATTTTATGTGATTCACAAACATAAAGAGATTGACACATCAATTCCAAAATTTGATTCAAATTTATGTCTGAAAAGTATGAAGTGCATTTGTAACGTGGCCTACATACAAAACCAAAGTATACAGAGCACCAACACATGACAAAAAATATTTCCCCCGAAAACTCTGAGCTTGTACCTTTTCCTCTATTTCCTTTATTTGTCTCTTTTGCAAGTCAATCCTGTCCTCCAACTCTCTAATTCTCTGCAACACAAAAACAAAAGCAGTTAGCTGGTCAGCAGATTCTTTAAATCTGAACATAAATCTATTTGAAATCATTAATTCAATAGACAATATGATTTTACATAACAGAAAACCTCGTTTCTCATTTCTGGACACAGCAGACTGAATATTTAAGGTTACACTTTGTTAGATTGTCTCCAACACTAAAGTTTATACTCGATACTTGATGCCGTTTAATCCTTTGTTTAGACATGTTGAGTGAGTTAGTGTTGTGCATTTATGACCTGTTAGTGTTTACATTGTTCTTTGGTTAGGTTTGGTCATGGTAATGAGTCTGAGTACACAGGTTTGAATGACTTCAAGGTGTTGATGTGGATTTAATGAATAACAAGTGCACAAAAATAAACACGTGTGTAAATTTACAAAGAGTGCTGCTTGAGTGGGTGAAGAGTAAAGGAGTGAGGCTACTAAACAATGAAACACACACAATCACACACTGATAACCTGAGTCTGCCTAATCTTTTTGCTTTTCCATTTCTTCACGTCAACTTTCAGCAGAGTGGCAGGGAAAACACAGAGGGATACTGCATCTTTTTCAAAGCACCAGAGCTCTGGTGGTGGGCTCAGAAGTTTTGGACAGCTATCGGGGGGCTCAGACTGAGGGCAGGCGGGACTTAAACTGACTGGGTTTGTTTAGAGCCTTACCTGCTGGGCCTGCTGTAGGAGCTCCATGCGCTCCTGTAAGATCTGACTGTCATACTGCCGGCTCTGCCGGAGAATCTGACGCCGCAGCTTGTCCACGGCTAGCCTCAGCTCCTCCCTCTGCCTGTCTGTCAGCGACTCAGCCACCGCCTGGCATGCCGGCTGCTCCTGCTGCAGAGCGCTATACAGCGTGGCCTCCAGCTCCTCGATCCTCTGCACAGCCAGCCACATACACACACACACACACGTACAAAAACACACCCACGCAGGCGTGCACATGCACAGGCATAGACACATGCGGGCATGCACAAAGGAGCACATACAAACGCGCACACAGATTGCACAGAAACACACAAACACACACACAGCACTGTGACCATGTTAGATATAAGGAACACCGTACTACTCAGAAGTGCTTTTTAGATTTGAACATTTATCTAGAAAATCTCCAGACAGTCTCTGTTTGGACTCTTGATTCTTTACCAAAACAGTAAGATTTACATAATACAGTAAATACAAAAGAAGAAAACAAAATAATATTAGATAAAATACAAACTAACATACGGATAGAAATAAAATGGGGATTCACAAAGGTTAAGACCGTTAGTTAGAGAGTCAAAAAAAACATCTAACAAAACATGAATTTAGCTCCTCTGTTTAATAATTTCTTCATAACTGTATTTTCTCTTAAAATATTTCACAAATCTCACCAATTTATCTCAACTTGACCCAAATACAACCTACAGTTATATCAAAATAATATATAACATCTGGAGTTCAATCTATGATCAGAGACTAAGTTAGTGAAAGGTCTTCATCAATAAATGTGCACCCCAGTAAACTGGAGGCCATGAACCAATCACAGAATTTGGTCTTATGTTGTAAAAGATGCAGTATCCCAACACAATGTGAACGATGTTATTTCTATGAAACATGTTGCATTCACAGCAGTTAATGGGCTTCTCAATGTTTATGTTACATGTTGAAATGACAATGTTGTGCTCCTTGGATGTTTTAATCAGTTACTAGAGAAATTATGCTTTTTACACAGCTCTGATAAAATTGCACATATTTTTAAATTACTTGCATATTAAAAAGTATGAGTACTAAATTGCTTGGTACCCTACTGCACTCCTACCATGTAAGCCTGATCCAAAGCCTGCTTTCTGTAATCCAGCTCCTCCTCAAGGAATCCCTTCTGCTTACTGAACAAATCCTGCAAATAAAACAAGAATAAAGACTCAAAGAATAATGAGGATGCTGAATGGGATGCTCAAAGTCAAAATATTTATCAATAACGTGTGTTTAAAGTCTTAAAATCTGTGAATTGGTATCTTACTTTATCGTTTTCGAGGTCAATCATCTTCTGAGTCAGTGCTGCCTCCGTGCTGTCTACCTGCTTCAACCACTGTACGTTAAAAAGGAAAAGCATACAATGAACCTGCAGTGCTGTAAATATAACGCAAGTACAAAAGGTTGATTAGTAGGCCGATTTTACACCTGCAGTACTGCATTGGTCCACAGGGTGTCACCAAAGAGAGGCTTTTAATTCACCTTTTCACAGAGTGAGATCACAGTCCCAGCCTGGATCACAGCCACCTGTTCCTCGTTTCGGAGGTTCTGCAGACATGGTCAGGAAAAGTTACCAGAAACAACCTTACAGGTTCAAAAATGTTAGCTTTAAAAATACAACAGTGATCAAACGAACCCCGTTATCTCCTAGTATATCTAGTTTTTTCATCAGCTCGGGAATTATTACATCCTACATAAAGGGAAAAAATACAGAATATTCAACACATCATGATAGCATTGATGTAAAAAGAAATATATATTAAAAAGTTGTTTTTTTTTAACCTACCTTCACTCCCTCCTGGCGGCAGTAGGTCTGCAGGGCACTGCTGCTGTTTTCAGGGAATGCAGACATGTGCAGATTGAGTGCAGGAGATCTGCGTTCCCTTTCCTACAGAAACAGATACTATCTTAATACTGAATGCATCTAAAAACAGCCATATAGGGATGACTTGTAGGGATATTGATGGTGCTAAATAAATTAAGAATTAAAATGACTAATATTCAATGTGAAAAGAGTGCGGTGAAATGGGAGGGACTCAGGATTTACTTACATGAGAGTGAAAACATTGGTCGGGATCTGCCAAAACGATGGAGGTGAAACTCAAACAAATCGACAGGGATGCATGCGAAAACTAAAAACTGAGGATACGATTCGATATTGTTTCCAATTGGAGATGAAACTGTAGTGCAAAAATATATGATTTATTAATATAGTGAGGCAGTCATGTTTACCTCATTTTACCGCTACTTGAAAAAAATGATTCTTCACTTTAATTAAGTAATGAACCATGCTTACAAAAAAAATGACAAACTCAACGTTTGAAATAGAGGTTAAACTTAAATATATTTTATTCCATTCAAAAATAATATTTATCTTCACACATTTTGTTCAGAAAAAAAAAATACAACCAAAACAAATCCAGTTCAGTGGATGAAATGCAAACAGCTGCCATGCAAACAGAAAACCAAGAGAACATGGGTGCGTATGATCAGGAACAGTCAGGAACAACATCTACAGCATGACACATGCATGTCTGATGGGTCACTGTATGTACGCTTTGCATCTGGAGCTGAGATTATTGTTCTCGCTTCCCACTGACAGTTTGATGGTGGGACAGTCTCTTACTTCTAGTTCAAGCACCCTGAATTCAAGCAGCTCATTTTGGTCCCGCGCGTCTTGAACCTCAGCCTGCAGCCGCGACTCAGCCTGCTGCAGTGAACCAATCTGCAGAAACAAAGGGCATGAAATGATACAGCAGGTATATTCTTCACTTGGAAATTAGCAATAATTAATATTCCTAATTCACATTTAATATCAGAGACAAGAAAAAAAAAAACAACAAAAAACTAAAACCATTTTTAAGGTTGCTTAGTTCAGCAGTTTTAGGGCAGCCATTGCTGATCGACTTACTGGATAAAAATCAGCTACAATAATCCTTCGGCATCAATGAGACATTTTTCATGGATTCTTTTTTTTACTTTTTAACAGTTGCAATTGTTTTCTCTTAAAATTACTGTATTTAAAAACAGTCCTGGCATCAGTCATCAACAGTTCTTGTGTATCTGTGTGTTACTGCCTGAGTTCATTGTGTATTTGTTTGACCAAATTGAAGATGACATTTTTAAACAAACCCGATATTTTAACAAGATGCTCTATTTTGAAATAATCTTTCTTTTCAAATTCTTCAAAAGACAAAATGATCTTGTTTTGGAGTACTTCAAGTTATAATGTTTACAATTAGGAGGTCAGCTGGACCCTCTGTAAGGTTTTGTTGAGAAGCAAAACAACAGCAGCGCCATGCGTGATGAGCAACAGAAGAGACAACATCAGAAGAGACAACATTGTGATATTTGCATAGGAGTGAAGGCAAAGCCACCAAGCTATTTTAAGCTACTGAATTAGCTATATGAATTTCATCTGCTACGGTTCCCCCATGTTCACACCCCTGTGATTCTGTGCTACTTTGCACACTTTGTTCACTAAAAGCAATCCATTCATTTTGATCACATTTATTTGTGTAGATTATGTTATTATCAAAATACATCACACTGAATCTAGATTTAAATAAAATTCCTACATTCATACCATGAATACATAAAGATTTATTTTATCACTTCCAAGTCAAGGCTCTCTGAGCTGAGGCGTAATATTTTGTGTTTCTACTTCAGCTTCTTTAATTAATATAAAATATCTATGCTTATATAAAGCATTTAACCATAACATTTTACAACATTTTGAGGGTTTTAGCTGGTATCTCTGGGTCTGCATTCAAATGGTTTTCCTCTATTTATCTGGCTACGCCTCACAATGATTTTGTCCTGCATTTTGTTCAAAAACAAGTCAAGCTCTTGCTTTATTTTGTCCAACTCTGATCATTTTTAGTTCTTTATTTGGCCTTGTCTCGCATTTAAGATCTCCTTCTCGCTCTTGTTTTTGTTTTAAAGAATATTTTTTAACTCTGACACAAAGGGCCTCATGCGACAACATTGTCATAAATTTCTCCCACTTTTTTTCTCCTGAGGGGGGTTCCTGCAGCTGCACCACATCAGATTCAACAAACGTTCTTAACCTAAGTAAATGATCCTGACAAACCTGATGCAGTCCACCTGTGCGCAAGTGAACTCGTAATTCTGAGAAATATACATTTGCATAATTACCTCCTCAATGATGCTATATAAAGGATAAGACTTCCCAATGCTCAGCAGAAGGTGTTGCCTTTCAACTCTATGTAGTCTGGTTGGTGTGTGTTTAAAAAAAAAAAAGATAACTTATCTTTATAATATCATTCTATTTTATGTTATTACATGTTACATTTAATGAATTACCTCTGGTGGGATTAATAAAATTCTCTAAATCTAAATATACCTCTGTAGCTATGTTTCAATTGATTCTCTGGACTCTTAATGAGCAGTTAAAATGTATTTTTTAAACAAGCCTTTAGTTCAATGTTAATTTTTGATTTTATAGTCATTGCATCGTATTTATTTTTTTCATTTGATCTGCTGTTTTATTGTTTTTTTATGTGCTTTGTGATGGCTTTATCAGTAAAAGACAATTAAATATATTTTACTTTATTATTAATATACTTTAAATAATGAGTTAAATAAAATAATGAATAAAGTTCATATGATGAAGAGCAAATCCTTCATTAAGTTATACTTTGTGGTGAACAATGACACCTGAAATCGATTGGGGAAAAAAGCGTTTTGGCAAATAAAAGCGTTTCACAGCAATACAGTAAAGTGTTTGTTTTGTAACTCAAAGCTCTAATCTTTAGAACAAGACTCTTAGTTAAAGAATAATCAACTGAGACAGCTTATGTTGAGCTAAGTGATTATATGCGATGTCACATACCTTCTCATGCAGTTCCTGGTTGGTCCTGATCAAGTACTGCTTCTCCTCCACCCACTTTGAATCCTACCATAACAACCAAACACAACATCAGCAAGAAAGCACTTGGCAGCAGAGGCAAAGTGAAGTCCCCGGTGACTGGGTGTAATGAACAAAGATGTCAGCAAACATCCCAACAAAAGCAAAACAGAAAACGCTGTTTGAAATAAATATGAAAGGCACACAGAGATTTACATGTAGCACAGAAACAAAAAGACAGGAGCATAATATGAGGAGGATCAGTTTATTAATCCAGGCAGAGACCCCAGTCTAGTGAAAACAGAAAACATAGCTGCATCCAACAGGTGTTCACAGTAACGGAGGAACAGAAGGCAATCTGAGAGGAAAGAACAGCGGAGAAGCAAATCAGAGCTGCATCAAGCCACAGTGGACGATGCAACATGCAGAGAAACAAGGACAGATTTACTGTTCATTACATCTAGAGATCTTAATACCCGTTTTAAGCCCGATATGATATCTGAATATCAAATAACTAACTTTATTTTACTGAACAATGAATTCCCCATTTCAAACAATTATGTAGGGAGACATTTACAAACTACAAACATTAATATCGACATGCAAAGTCGGACACTTTGCAGATCCTTTGTCCATCAACTAAATTTAATTCAAGTCAACTTGGTTCTAACTTTTGGGTTGGCAGCACAATGACCGGATGCAGACCACCAGCATAAACATGAGCATGCCATGATAGAGCAGAGAACATGCATGCAGGAGGAGTTTTCACAGGATTTTGTGGAACACCTGCTCAGCATAACGCCATCCCAGGAGCAGAGCAGCCAAACAGACATGCAGCAGGACCAGTAAGAGCAGGACCACCGAGCTCCTGTCCCCATCCCTCGTCTTTATTACCTGTCCACTCTCTGCCAAGGCCTTTTCCAGGTCAATAATCTTTGCCTGGCAGCTGCTTAGCTCCATCTGAAGCTGCTCACGTGTCTGTTGGGAGGATTTAGTAAAGTTATACTTAATGTCCATCAACTAAGACAGTGACAATAAAGATAAGCGGCTACGTACTTTGGCCTCCCTTTCAGCATCCAGAGATCCCCCACTCTGCTCCTGCAAGAGGGCATAAGCTCGCTGGAGAGCCTGATACTCTCTGGTGAGCTGTCGGAAACGAAGCTCTGACTCCTCGCGGGAAAAAGTCTGACATAAACACATGGAAAAGGCCAAGTTAACGAACTTCAAATTGAAATCCAATTTCTTTGACATCACTAATTGAAAACTACAGGTAAATAGTGTCTGTTTTTCAAGTGTTTCTAATCGGACATCAGTCATTTCTTATTGTAGACGGTAACGTGCCTCTTCCAAATCCTCCTCAGGTGTGGCCGGTGTGCGATCAGTCAGGTCGGTGTTAAAGGAGGTAAGAGATGAAGTCTCAGAATCTATCGATTCCTCATCAAATCCAAAATATGTCTCCACAACATGCCTCTGGAGGAAAAAGACACAAAGAATGTATATTCTGAATACATCTGTTAAATCCTAAGTTATATTTTTGTCAGGAATATTTTAAGCATCCAACTTTCTTTATTCCAATGAGAACCGTTGTTGCTCCTGTTAATACTGTAATTTTTAGTGTATCATCAGATGAACAAGCTGCATTCTTACTCACACAGTAACTTTTCCACAGGATTATGACCTTACCATCATGTTTATAAGTCATCTCCTGGCAACCAGAGAAATAAAGGCAAACTAAAGCACACAGGCAAATGAAGGAGGAGAAGTAGAGGATGAGGAGGATGTATTCTGTCATAATCCAAAACAAACGGACCAATGCTAAATGGAAAAAAAAAAAAAAACAATCCTCAGAACTCGTTTGTTATTTCCTGGACTCCAGCAGCTTCTTTTCTGAGTACAATCCAAGGCTTCAGTGATGTAAGAAAGAGACTCTTTTTCTCCCCCTCCCACAGCAAAAAATAGAAAAACAGACAATGAAGCTTCTGGTTAAACAGCCCACTCTAAAAGAGCTTCTCTCTCTCTCTCTCTCGCTCGCTCTCCCCTGGAGTATTCAGGATGTGTTTTATATTCCTAAAATGTGACCCAATGGTTTCGAGTTCATCTCTAAAAGCCAAGCGACTATCCACCACTACTGTCCAGCTGCTCAGACTAATAACAAACAAATCAGTGAAGAGAGAAGAAGAACATACAATGCAGCTAGAATCTCCTCCTCCAAACAGCATCAGTGACTTTCAAATGTCCCCTGGCACATTAATTCAAACAAGCCCGGTCGTATGCTGCATGTCAGAGCCTCTTTCACTTAAACCAAAACACCTTGAAGCTGATTCCCCTATAATAAAAAAAAAAAAACGACCACATTTTCTGAACAGCAAAAAAAAAGAAAAAAAAATCTAACAAAAAAGATAAACATGATTTTTTGTTTGTCTGTGAAGATTATTCAGGTCGTCATCGTTTTCCCTTGAGCCTAATTAGTCAAAAGCACACAGAGAACCGAGTGAAGAAATACTTAAGGATCTGTCAGCATCAGATAGGAGAGTTGCTTAGTGACACTGTTAGTTTAAATGTGTGCTAAAGCAATCATAAGAGCTTACTTTTGGCAGCTTGGTTGCTTTCCGTCGGTTTTTCTTACTCATCACCAACCGGTCCCGTTCCTTCACAAAAAAAAGAAACACCACAAAGAAACCTCAAAATCTGACTCCACTACCAGACAACACTGGATATAAACCAAACATTGGGGCCAGACAGAACATTAGAAAACATTTTTTAAAAAGGTATTACTTAATTATTCCCCAAACTTCAGGGCAGTAAAATAAAATCAACAATAAAATAATATAAAATGACACTTTCTGCTAAATGAGCGCGCTAAAAAAGTGAAGAACAGGAAACATTCAAAAAATGACACAACCCCACTGAATAACAGAGTAAGAACAAGGCCCATTTCAGGGCAAAAAACAGTAACTGGTGTGGTGGTGCAGCCCATTACTCTCCAATGTGGGTAACTGAAGGAAATTGTATTAAAGTTAACGAATATAAACTGGGCTCTTTATGTGACGCATGTTCAGAGAACTAAAGGGAGGAAGTATCCACATGGTGTTAGAAGGAGAATGTGAGCAAACATTACAAACTATTGCCAAAAATCTATTCATTATTTTATAATTACAAATCGGATACTGTAGAATGAAGACTGAAGAAAATTAAAACCTGTTTCAGAGCCACACTAACCACAATTTAGAGAAAGGATTTATTTACATGCAAAACGTGTGTTTCGTAAAAACATAATAACCTGTGTGAGCTCATCAATGATGCCACGTTGCTCAGCAACCTGCAGTTTGAGGAACTCCACCTCCTGCTCCTCGTGGGCGTGGCTAAGGTCCGTCAGTGAACTGGGTCTCTTTAACTGAGGCAGAGTGGTTTGGTGTTGAGACGGTGGTCTAGAGGAAGAGGCCTTTTCCTTCTGGGGGAGGAAAACAAGAACCATAAGAAGTTTATTGCAATTCATTGAACTGCCACTAGAGGTCCCACTTTCTACAGGCTTTCCTAATGCCATTAATACAATCGGATCAATGCTTAGGAATCTTAATCATGTTTTGCTGAGTCTCAGAAAGAGCTCCGATATTGATCTCAGTATGTATGAACAACTTCAAAGAACGAAGCTGATAAAACATGTTTAAAGAAAAGAAATACACAAGAATTTTTGTTACTGTGATGATGTTGAACCCCTAACAAACTGACAGCAATTACCCTGTCTAATGGATTGGTGTATTTAGTAATGGGTGGGTGTCTGACTGCTGGCAGGGACATCTGTACTGCCAAGATGCACAATGAATTTTTAAAAGCTTTGCAATGCTACCTGTTTACCTTTTGTTCACCTTTTTTAACATTTGTACAAAAAGGTTGAGATTAATTCCGTTTACATTTTTTAAGCGACGTAGGAAAAACAAAAAAGAGAATAGATAAACCATGTATTATAATAATCTACATAACCGCATTGTTATCATACTTTGCTCTGGTAGAAAAGGGAAGATAAAAGTTTGTCCAACTCGATCAGAATCCATAGAGAAACTCGATTATTGGCCTTTAATAATTTTACCTACTAGCACCACAAAGAACTCGCCTTATTATGTTCTTAACATCTTTTTTTACAAGGGAAAATGTCAACCAATGTTTCCTGAAACTCAGATTTCAACCAGATTTCCATCAGGATGATGCAATAAGACTTTGTTTTCCTTTTTTCAAATAGAAGGAAACCTGATTTCTGTTCAAATTTTACAGCCCATAGTATAGTTTCATCAGTACAGACCCAGATAATAGCCTTTAATTGATGGTTAAATATGCTTCTTATACTACAGATAGAGCAAGTTATAATGAGAGACACACTCAATATTTAACCTTTTAGGAGAAGTGAAATAACTCGACACAATATCCCTTGTAGTCCTGAAAGGCTTTTTTTTAAAATATACACATGAACTTTACCAAAATCCCAGTTTTAAAATGAAGGCTTTAATTTGGAATTGGCCAACCCGTAGACTCTTCATCAGCTTTAACTCCTCTGGGATGCCTTTCCACATGCTTTCAGAGTGTTTATGTAAATATCTGATCATTCTCCAAGGCAACCACTTGCAAAGTTAAGGCGTAGATGTTCAATAAAACAGCCTCGCTCACAGTCTCCGTTTTAATTCCTCCCAGTGATGTTCAGTCTGGTTGAGTTTAACTCCAGTCTTGGTCTTTATGTCGTTATGGAGGCAATTTAAGGACAGATGGACAGAAAATACATGCTGGGATTTTATGGGCCATCACCAAATTGTTCCCAAGGATTTGAAGGCATGAAACTATTCAGAATGTCTTGGTGGACTGAAGTTTCTTTAACTGGAACCGATGGTAAGAGTCTGAGCCCTGAAAGCAGCACTACGCCATCACCCCCTGCATCCGTATTTACCTTGGATCCAGTGTTATTTATTTGTTATTTAGTTATTTATTTGCCAAAATAGTGCATGTGTGTTTTTCGTCTGGTAAACTAAAGTACCGTATTTTCCCGAGTATAAGTCGCAGTTTTTTTCACAGTTTGGCTGGGGACTTATACTCTGGAGCGACCTATATGTGAAATTACTAACACTTTATTATATCATTTCACACTTATTTATTACACTGAACCGCAAATGGACACTCTAGGCCTGTGTGTATCATTTTAACATTGGTGGTAACTTTTAAAACTGAGAAGGGCTTCGAAATGACACCAAAAGGAAAATCATATTCTGTAGATTACAAGCTGCAGGTAGCAAAATATGCAGCCGAAAACGTTAATCGAGCAGCAGAAAGAATGTCTGGAGTTAGCAAGACACTTGTAAGGGACTGATGAAAAGCTGAGCTTATTGTTACTGACATGAAGAAAACAAAGTAGAACAGGAAGCGCTGCATCTTCTACCGCAGAGGTGTTAAAAAGTGACACAGAGAATGAAGATTTCATGGCACATGCCTGTTCTTGGTGTTGGATTTTATCAAATAAATTTCTCTAAAAAATGCAACTTATACTCTGGAGCAACTTATAAACCAGAAAATACTGTATTAGAACTTTTACTTAATCTTCAGTTAATAACACAAGTAGGAAAATTGTATCATCTCACCATCTCTGCATTTTCTCGACTCAAGTTCTTGAGCTTCTCTTCCATCCGCTGGAGAGTTTGTAGAAGGTCATCATTCTTCTTAGACAGCCGTTTATTTTTCTCAAACATTGGCTTCATTTGGCTCTCTGCCTCTCGCACCCGCTTTAGCTGAACAGAGGAAGGAAACAGGGTGGGGGAGACACTGTAATCTTAAGTCTTGACCTTTGCTCACACAGAATTCCAACATATTTAAGATGTTAAAATAAGATTCAATGTTCTAATTGAGATTTAACAGGTTGCAGTGTTTGCCTTCATATTCCTGCGAATGTACAGTTGTGTTATTTATGAAAACAGTGAGTGAACTGGGTGTTTGCCATGATCATCTGTGTTTCTCACTAGTTCATTCCTCTCATCTGCCAGAAGTGCGTTTCTGTCCTCCAGCTTCCTAATGACTGAGTGGAGCTCTGCAATCTTCAGCTGGAACCTCCTCATGTCCCGTTCGTCCACCTCCTGTTGAGCGGTGGGGAGAGGGGAGGAGAAGGAAGACAACAACTGAAAACAGGGACGCATGCAGGCCGGCAGGCAGTGGAGGTGGACAGGAAGGAGGGTGGGATTAAAGATTAGTTGATATTTTAAAAGGTGTGAAGGTCAATATTGAAGGAAACTTTGCACACATATGATGAAAGTATCTCTGAGACACTGATATTCTAGATCCTTTCAATTCTAGAAAGGAGGTCAAAATGTTTACTGATCCATCAATTGTTTCATCTACATAAAAAACGATTCAAGAAAAGAATCAGCTGATCAGTCCTCAGCATGCATATGGTTTTATCCTCGTGTCTCTAGATGCATACCTGGTTATTAAGCAGGTCTGGATTTTCTCCCAGCCCAGGCACCACCTCTCGCTTGGGGCTGCCGTGGTTATATTTTTCAGCCTCTCGTACCTGTCCCAGCTGTTCATCCAAGGCCTCTTTTTGAAGCTGGAGCTTCTGGGCATATCCAGCCTGAGCCCCCAGCTCTTTCTCCAGGGCACACATCACCCGGTCCTTTGCCTTCAACTCATCCATCTATAGAAGGGATTGAACAGAAACAGGAAGCACAAAGAAAGTAAATCAAACTGGAACTTTTCTACCAAAAGTTTATTTATTTGAGCAAAAAAAAAGCAGTTCTCGCTTAATATTCAATTCGTATTTGAAAAGTTTTAACAAAGTCGTATTTAAGATTTTTTTAATACCTATTCTTGTATTTTCTTTAATATAAAAGTGATTGATTTTTACATCAACTGAACATAGTTCATCTGAATGTAAGGAACAGAAAAAGAGACCACCTGATTCTCCTGGTGGTCCCGAGTCAAACCTTTTACTTCATCATAAACTGATGTTGGAGCCTTGCTTCTGTCTGACATTGTTAACTCTCCGACTTCCCTCCTTATTCTGTTCCTTTTAACGAGTGCTTCCTGTGTCGTTCGCTGTCCATCTGTCAACAATGACTCATGTCTTTTGTTTATTTTTGCTCAAACATTCCTATATAAATGAAGAGGGCTGGTATAACAGTCATGCACCATTAAAGGTGGTTAATAAGCAGCTAAAACAGGAGTAGAGACTTTTGTTCTTGGTGATAAGAACTACACTGCAAACACAGCAGCAATGAGTCTACAACCTTCACACAACATTAGAGGGATAACTGCTAAACCTGACCGTCATCACAATGCCTGTCTGAGAAAACTTTAGATGTAATTAAAACAGAACCTGAACAGACTTGGACAGTACGATAAAGATGCTGCACATGCTCAGTATATAAGACCTACAGGAATGGGCATATAAACTTCATTAATACTGCAGTATCTTTTATTAGTAAATTAACATTTGTTTTGATGTAAATGAAAAAAGCAGAGGATACAAAAATTTAAGAAGTCTTAAATTCCTTACAATGTTTTTAAACAAAATTATAAAAACACATTTTAAAACTTTTAAATGAAGTCAAATAACATCCATTTCTAAGAAATCACATAGATGTCTAATAACAGGATGTGAATGTTTATTGTTTTATGTGAAATAAGGACATCAAGCAACCAGCCGGTGCATATTAACAGATGGTATTTATTAACTGACGTTGATGACTTTTGAGTGGCGTTTATATACAGTGGGGAAAATAAGTATTTAGTCAGTCACCAATTGTGCAAGTTCTCCCACTTAAAAAGATGAGAGAGGCC
>JAUZNJ010072902.1:0-25380 GCA_034780135.1 Jordanella pulchra | reverse complement strand
GTATATATATCTATATATATATATAGAGAGAGAGATGTATTTTGAAGTGGAACTGACTTATATTCGGCATGACATGTAATAAACGATTAAGGAATGGATGGGTAATTATAAAGCTGGGCTGAAACAATTAATCGGATTA
Organism: Jordanella pulchra; assembly: GCA_034780135.1. Taxonomy (NCBI): domain Eukaryota; kingdom Metazoa; phylum Chordata; class Actinopteri; order Cyprinodontiformes; family Cyprinodontidae; genus Jordanella; species Jordanella pulchra. The sequence continues at coordinate 25,241 of JAUZNJ010072902.1, read as the reverse complement.
ATCGTGATTAATTGATTATTGAAATAATCATCAAGTAATTTCATAACCGATTAATCGTTAACTGGAGTATAGAGACTCTAAAACATACCTTCAGTGGACAGATCACCCCACCGCAGAATTTATACTAAAATTGTAAAAAAATATATATAAATACTTTGTATTTAAGAATTAAAAAACCCTTTCATCCATCAGTATGCTCTATCCAGAACTCATCAGGTGGAAAAGTTTTACTTTCACCTGATTTAATTCTGTAAAAAAATCTTCTTTCAGGAACGTTTTACCATCTGATTATTAATCCATTAATCGAAAAAAGAATCAACAGATGAATCAATTAGCAAAATAATCATTAGTTGCAGCCCTATTATAAAAGATGGATAAATATTGAAACAAAAAGTGTTTAAGTACTTGGTTTGAATTGCACATCATATAGTAGAGAACCCAGGGTATAAGCTGTGAACAAATCCATGATGGAGGTGTCCCTGCTGGGAAACCCCTTTCCTCTGACAGACTACCCTCTAGACAGTAATGGCATGGTGTTTTGTTGCATGTCTTCTGCAACTACATGACTGTATTTAACCAACCCCACATGCCTCACACTTTGGTTGGTTAAATGCTACGGTCAGCTGGATATGGACTTAACTTTTTTCTTCATACCGATGATGTGCATAAGCTTTTTTTCTACAACGTTACTGCAATTGAATCTATAATGATGACTTTACTGGTGCATATGTATGGGTTTAAATGACCCTCACTGTTAGTTTATTTTTGCACAAACACAAAGGATGAAGCTGTTGACAGTTAGTGTATCTAAATGAAAGCTTTATATAGTCATGAAAAAGATGTATGTCAGTAATCAGAGTACACTCAGCTTCACTCACGCGTAGATAGACGGCTGTGCTGTTCACACTAATACCAAATTAGCAAAATTAATGCAGTGCTGAACATATAGAAATGATGATCTCTTCATAAGGTGATCGAACTATTGCATTTCTCTAATCTGTTTTACAAATCCAAACATAGTAGTATGCATAAGCTGTTTTTTATGTTTTTTTTTCAGATCTGCATGTTGCTTATTTTGACATGTTTATGTTTGTCTGACAGTATTCAGCAAAGTACAGCTAACAAAGCATGTTTAAACAGAGAAAACAGCTGTTGAGAATGTTGACTTAATTGCTTGATTTTTCTGCAATGTGGTTTATATGTAGAAGTTTTATCAAGCTGATAGTCCAAATTCAAATTCCCTTTCCCTAGTGAATAAAGGCACTCACACAGTATCATACTGCCACCCTCATGTTTTACGCCTTCGTAAGATTTAATCAAGCTGATAAATCATCTCTTTTTTGTTTATATTAGATGTAGAGGTGATAGATATACTGAAATGGTGATTTTTTTTTTCTAATCTCATATCATTTGACAACTCCACAAGTCCTAATAGTTACTGTAAGTGTGAGCATTGCATTCCAATGCCATCATGCCTCAGCTGTGCACGCTTCATATTCTTGACAGAGTGTTGTATTTTGTTCACTAAAATGTAGTCAGTGAAGCATATTCACTAGAGAGAAAACAGCCACTAAAAATTTGGACTTAAATGTTTGTTTTCCTTGCATTATAGCTCATGCCAGGAAAGCCCAGCAAGTGGCTCGCACAGCCTCAGGTGAAATGGTGTCAGCTTCCATATCAGACTCCCTATGTGTCTTCTGTGCCTGCCTTCCATGTTTGGTTGGTTGTTTTATTTTATTTTTTTTTTCTTTTCCATCCTTTTGCTGCCAGTTGCTGTCTACACATGTTTATTCATGCTGCCACAGGATGCTTTATCCTCCAAGAGGGAACAGATCACAGCTCAAGCAAAAAAGTCTGCTTGCTGGCTCTACTAATTAAAGTATATTAATGAAAGGCATATGGTTTTTTTGTTTTTTTTTTTACAGATCCTTTCTTTTTATTTCGAAAATCCAAATGCCCAGGAAGGTTTTTAGGAGTGACAAATGATTGCAATCAACCTCATTGTGCAAGAACAAAAGAGCTGTTCTGATGTCAATGTTCCTTTTTTAGCTTCAGGAAGTGTTTAATTGGCTCAGTTGAGCAGTAAAACTGTGTTTATAGTTCATAATGCAAATGTAATCAAAATTAACTGCAGGGTTTTGGCATTCTCCCTTTGCCTAGTAATTGCCATTGGCCCAGAAGGCTGTGGTAATAGCTGTTTGCACGGGGCAAAGAGTCCCATCATGTCTGAGTATTTCTGGAAATAGCTGAAACCATTGCTTCCTTTGAAGAACTCACATTTGTTTTTGGTTTGTTTCTGTTAAGCACCTATGTAAACTACTGATTGGAGTCTTGCATGCAAAAAATAACAAAAAAAAGTACATATGGCACAAACAGTGGAAGGATGTGGGATCCTCAACTCATAAAATCATGTTATATAGATACAGTTCTTTGAACTGCAGAGAGCCCAGGCACAGAAATATAGTTTGAACAAGGTATAGTCAAGTGTTATTTTTCAGTAATAACAACATTGATTCTCAGGCAATTTCTTCTTTAGGCGCCGATTTTAATCACATAGCTTCAGAGTGGTTTTGTTTCCATATCTGCTTGTTTACTGATGAGACTGAGGGGGAGAAGCAGTGCGACGGGGAACAGAGGAATTCTTCACATATTAATTCTCCTGGCTAAACGTCTAATCAATCCAACACAGGGCTTGGAGGCACCTCAGTTATCAAGAAATAAAAATGTCTCAGAAGTAGCCTTGAGCTGAGCATGAAACTGATAGAAAAAATGACCTTGGACACCACATAGAGGAATGTGAAGTGGCACCATTTCTTTGTTTTGTCTAATATAATTTTGGCCAGGGCCAGAAATGCTTTGCATCCTTTCTCTCTATCTAACACTTACCTTTCAATGAGGCATTTGGAAAGTATGAGTAAAAGCTTGTGCCAAAACTGGAGTTGGAGTTGCTCAGATAAAATTTTCTAATTGTGCAATTTGGAATGAAAATCCATTGGTTTTCAAATGAATTCCAGTGTATTGAGGGTAGATTTAATGGTTTGAAATAATTTATTTGCTTGGAAAATAAATTCCATTGTGTTGAAAATTCAAAGTTCACGATTTCACAGGGCTTCTCTCATGTATATGTACAAATAAGAAAATAAATGTGTTTAAAAACAGTTTCTGCAGCTGTTTTGCTCATTTAAAAATTAGTGTATCTGCATTATTCCATGGTTAATACTGAAAGTTTCACCAAAACGACCACCTGTGCTGAAATGCGCTGGAGAGGAAGGCCAGATATCAGTCAGAGGGCCTTTACACTCATCAAGAAAGGGTATATCTATCTGATTGTCAGTGTAATGGTGAATATTTTTTTAGAGTAACATGCCGTTACGCTGAAGTACGCTGACGCGAATTCTGAGAACTAAATGTTAAAATAAACAACTTTTTTTTTTTTTTTTTACCTCAAATAGACATTTCTACATAAAATTTCAAATCATTCAGTTCAGTTTGAACTTTTATAAATTATTTTTCAAACCAGTGCATTTTACTTTAGATTACATGAATACAGGTTCATCTGCGGAATATAAATACAGTTTATGACGCCACAAGTTTCCGCCTATAGAAAAGCCCTCACAAATGTTTTTTTTCTTTTAGTGTCATCCATTAGAGTGAGGGATTTGACTAACATTGTAGTTTTGGAACATACACATGTCTTTGAGCCCCTAAGCTGTCGTATGTAAACATTTAAGAACACAAAGGCAACTTGAGGAAAACTGTGTTGAGAAACAATGCCTTTCACAGCATAATGTGCCCACTGAATCTCAGCTCACATCCAGAGTGTGCCTCCTGGGAACTGCTGAGTGTATTCTTGTGTTGTGACTAAAACGGCAAAAAAGACAAGGAGTGGAGATATTGAGGAACAAATGTGGTGCTGTGGTGGTATGTGTAGAAGCAGTTTTTTTTTCTCCTCTATGTCCTTAAGAAAAACAACTGGTCATACAAATCCAGTATATGTTGTATGCCAAGGTGAGTAAATTTACATCTTAACATCCTGGTTCAGTCTTGAACTGACCTAAAATCAAGACATTGATGATACTTTGCCTCCCTGCCTTTATTTATAACATGAACAGGCACACCCATATTTCTAACATATAAAGAGGTTTCCAGATTATGGTGGAAGAACCGCCACGGTTGCTTAGGCTGTCTTTAAACCCTCATTATCTGCTTTCCCTTTCAACAGTGTCTGACATTATTTTGCATTATGATGCAGTAAAACACTATGAATTCCATGCTGTGGAGCTGTGCAGACATGCACTATTCAGAGGAGGAGCACATCAAAAGTGATATACAGTCCAAAGTCAAAACAGAAGTTTGTGTTCCACAATATCCTTTAATATTGCGCTCTTGTACTTCATATTTTTATCTCAGATGTGTTTATCTCAAAATTGCATAATAAATAACAAGATAGGGCAAAGTAAACCTCCAATCAAATAGAGTGTTAAGTTAAATTTTCTTTTTGTGAGTTAAAGTCAAAGAAAACCCCAACAAATTCTTTAAGGAGAGATTTAGCAGAAAAAATGTTTCTCATTCCAGTACCACTTGAAACAGATCAGAAATAATGCCCACAGGTTTCTTATACTGTTATCTGTTTATCTGACTAGTAGTTGCTTGAATTATGGAAATTACATTAAATACAACTTTAAAGATTTCCATTTTCTATTTTTTACACACATACATATATACATATATGAACTTGAATAGCAGGTAGATATAAACACGTTAAATTTAAGGTAACGATAACAAGTTTCAGTTTCCTAGAATATCGATGAAATAAAGTTCAGATTAAAACATTTTTGAGAACTCTGAGTATTCAGTAAATGATGAAGCAGATAACTGTGAGATTAAAAGGATAGCAAGTGTGAGAGGTAAGTGGTTCCAAACTAAGGCATGCCTCATTTTTACAGGAACAATTTTGTATTTAAATGTGAAAAGCTGAGTTAGCTGCCTTGCTCAGTAGTGTTTGGCAGCAGGCCCACTGGACCCTCCAGGGGGGCTGGAGAAATGCCTCTCAGTGCATCTCAATACCTTGTGCTCAGTATTGATTACAGCTTGAACCGCCTCTCTTTCCCCTATTGTCTTGCTCTTGGACACATGGGATTTGATATCATGTTTGATTTCTGTATCCAGGCACCTGTTGTCTTCATCTTCCTCATCCATATAGTTTAGATCTAAACGCCAGAGCCTCGCAACTGCTGTCACAGTTTGAAATTCTACCACTGCTACAAATAAACGAGCATCATTGATATCAGTAAATCTCGGTGTGAGTTTTAAAAGCATCAACTGGGATATATTTACAGACGTCCACACCAATGATCTTATCTAGGGATCTTTTGTGTATTTTGATAAGGCTCAGGTGCATAGCAGAGGTGAACAGAATATTCAATATTTTATTTGTCCACTTCTTGAATTTTATATTTTTTCACATTTAGAGTGTCAATGCTTAAAAGTTTCTTTTTGCACTGAATGACAAAACAAATACCTGTGCACTGGAAGATTAGTATTCAATCCTAATGAAAGAAAAATATAACACCTATTCAGAGGTTCCAAAACAAAAAAAGTATTTTAAGGTGCAATTAGAAAAGTGATGCGAGCGAAGAGGCATATACAGCAATCCATATGCATATCAGCATCCATTCAAATGATTAAAATAGAAAAGTACTACTCATTGTTGTACCTGCTTGCAGTAGCATTACTCGTTAAATATGGGAGAGCCATTGCTTGTGATAAAGTGATAAAGAAGAATAAATTAGCCAATGTGCAAGTCGACTCCTGTCGTGTTCTTCCCTGAGATGATTTTAAAGCAGTTTGTGTGAACAACTTCGAGAAGTTGAATGGGAAGTGTATGGCACAGGGCTACTGTGAGAGCAGCCACACTGGGATGAAAGAGAGCATATGCAGAAAGATTTCCCCACTTATTCAAATTTCAAAGACAGCCTGAAAGAGAAACCCAATAAAATTTCCTTTGTTGCTCTAATGCATACTAACACATACGCAAGCACGCACACAGTAACAATGTGCATGGCTGCAAATGCACATACTCGTTTTATTATTCCAACAAACACCTTAGCACAAATATATGTAAATTGTTTCATTATTGTTAAATGAAGCTTTTTCAAACCAGTGTTTGAAAGAAATGCCGTAATTTCACATGAATTGGTAAAATCAGTATCAGCCTTTTCAGCGTCAAGCATCTGTTCATGTCCTGATGGCCCTCTGTGCAAAATAGTTTCCAATTTAACCTAACTCCCTCTGCCACATTGCCGTCGCTGCCAACTGCAATGAGGTAAAGTAGAAAGGAGAACAAAAGGAGAAATTAATATTGTTAGAGATGTCGATGGCGAGTCCTGGGCAGGATATTGATGGAGGAAAGAAGAGATCATGGAAGCATAGGGGCAGAGAATGCTGTGGTGTACAGTAGCACAAATCCTAAATTCTGTGCTGATCCAATGGTAGCTAGGAAACAGCTGACAGTAAAATGGGGGGGATCAAAAGGATTAGTGTGCCCAGTTTGAGCTGAAACAGTAACCCCTGTACTTCAATGACTGCCAGTTTTTTTTTTTTTTACATGCATTTTTTTAGGAGTTTTTTGTTCTGTTTTTTTTTTTCTTTTGGGGAAATAAGGAAATAAACGAAAAGTCTAAAGAGAAAGAAAAAAGAAACTTAATAACTATTATGAATATCAATACTTTTTATTTGCTATTGTATAAAAACTAGACCATGACAATAACAGCACCAAGCCAGAGGTAAAACATGATGCTGACAGCATCATGTTATTGGAACGTATGAGATTGGTGCATTTCACATAATGGATTTTATCATAAAGGAAGGAAAATATGTGTGAATGCTACAACATCTATTTAAAATTAGCCATAGAGTTAAAACCTTGGTCTAAACGGGTGTCTTTTAAGTGGACAATATTCTTAGATGTAACAACAAATTAGGAAGTCATCTATAAGAAGAGAGGGGTTGGCTATTACAAAGTCCTGTTTTAAGTACCATAGAAAATTTGTAGGCAGACCTGAAAACCAGTTTGTGAATAAGAATACCTTCAAATCTCACCCAAATGCCAGAGGAGGAATCGGTCCGATTTCTATCGAACCATTTTTAAAAGCTTTTGATAAGATACCAAAAATGTTTGATGTACGTAGGTCTAATTGGCTAACTCCAACAGATATTATTTAAAAGTATGGATGTTTCTGACTTTGAACCTAGTAAAAGTAATGTTTTTCTTATTTGTTTTTCCAACCATTTGATTGCCCTGTTTTTTCTTTTCATTTCTTTTTTTAATTACTTGGATTAAATAAGTCTTTCATGCATTTATAGCAGTAGAAAATATTGAAAGGCCACATTTTTTCATTGTGGCAAATGTGGAAAGACACCACCCCAATTACACTCTGACTTTCCAAAATTACCATCACTGCCACACAAGAAAACCAGACAAAACAAAGACACAGCATCTGAAGGGAGAGGATGCAACTGTCAAATGCAGTTAAGGCTGCCTTTTGTGATCTGAGTGAAGTTTCCTGTCACAGGGGCTCGAGATGCAGCCTGTTTAATTCTGCAGGGGTCTCTGTTATCCCAGATGCCTCGGTCACTGTCTACTCTTGTCACAGAGCCCGAGTTAAGTAACTAAACAAACGAGTCCAGGCGTCCCCTGTTAGGGACATGTACTGTTGCGCACCGGGGGCCTGCTGACAACAATGGCCCCCCTGAGGTCTCCAGATGGAAGATGCAGCGGACATGTGAAGTTACTCTAGGCTGACAACAGAGATTTACTCCAGAGATAAAAGCCAACTCGAATTTGCATCACATGTGACATACAGCACATATGATAGTTCAAAACTGATTTGTGACGCCAGAAATCATCAAAAACATTTTGGCAGGGCGTGCAGGTGTGGAGTGGTTAGTGCAGACGACCCATGTAGGGAGGCCTTAGTCTACGACCCAGGTTCGAATCCAGCTTGTGGTCCTTTCCTGCACGTCTCTCCCCCTCTCTCATACCTCCTGTCCTGTCAGCCTACTATCTGAAGAAAAAACTAAAAAAAAAAAAAAACATTTTGCCAAAGAAATGTTGGCCTCTGAGCAGAAGTGGACTTGTTAGGGCGGATGGTGCCTTTCCAGAAACCTCGGGCGTCTTCGCTTCATTTCTCTCCTAAAAAGTCTTTAACAGAGCTGGTCAAACTATTTTGCATGGCATAAGTAATTCCCTAGTTCTGTGAAAGATAACGTTTTAGCACATCTGTCGTAACAGTGGGCATGCTCCTTATGCCCGCGGGGAGTGCTGAAATTGAAGAGTCATATCAGTTTAATGAAGTTGCTCTGGTCAATGTTTAATTTCATGAAATTCAATTAAAAGGCTCTATTTCCATTTCTGTGATCACTCAAGGGGATGTTGTGATGAGATTTTAAGGGGGAAATGTGTAAAAGAATGACCAGTCAGAAATGTGTGCTTTGGTATTATAATCTATTAAGATGTTGATAATGACTATTTAGCCCTCCTAATGAGAGAAAAAGTCCCTCTTTTCAGGTGTAGAAACAATGAATCTTATACAAATATAATTATGTTCATAAGCTATAAGAGAATTGGATAAAGCACGTAGATGTTCCATTCTCCATGGAACCCATAAAACCTACTTCTTTTACCTTCTTCCTCAGACGTGTTTCTATTCAGTACCTTTCTAGAAGAGATGAATGGTGACAACAAACAAAAAAACCACAAGACAAATGATAGGGAGCAAGAACCCCTATAAACCTTTTTGAATCCAGTCTGCAGAGCTGGCACATGTAAACTCTGAAGGGTGGCAGTGTTTAAAAGCTATAATCACAGCACTGCTGCTTTCCCAATGTGGTACTCCATTCTGCATCATTGAAAGCTTGTTTTATTAATGCTGTCCAGAGTGAAGTATGGCGGGTTTGCTTTGTGTTCTTGATTTAAAGTGGGGTGGAGCAGAAACAATGGGCATGAAAAAAACATGGCAAGGCTGTGAGATTCAGCTTTAGATTCAGCTTGTATTCTGGAAGGCAACAGTAACAAGAATGCAACATGAAGAAGTGGATACTTTAAAACAAAGCGTTCACATTTTAATCATGAAAAACCTAACATGTGCCCAGGTGGTAGTCTTAGATAAAGAGTATTCCACTGTTTTATTCAGGGAAAAAATATGCTGTTTTGAGCCTTCAATTCCATAGAATTAGTTGATCAAATCCTTAATGTGACACGTAAAAGCCAATAAAGCCAAAGGATAGCATCTTCGAGCTAGGTGTTGAATCTAGCGTGGGTCTGTCATCTAATTGCTCTCATTACCAGCTCATATTCACATCAGTTATTCAGCACAATTAACCCACTGCCACTGAGATGTTATGAGGCAGAATATTACACTAGGTCAAGAGAAAGAAAGGGTTGTAATTAATTCTTAGTTAATTTAATTATTTCATATTTCAGATGCTGCTACAATAGGTTTTTTGTTGTGCTTTCCTCGAGGGACATCAATGACTTTTTCAACTGCATGTCATGCAGAAATGAGGAAGTGCACACGATTGATGGAAATCAGGAGCCATTGTTGTTTGACAGAAGGCACCTTTGCAGTGATTGCCTGTGTTATTAATTTGTGCGATGAGAGGAGGCAGGCTTCTCCAGCCTCTGATGGTTACCCGCCGCATTAAAGAACGGCTGTTATGAATGACACTCAGGACTAATGAATATGAATGCATTTATAAAAATAGGCACAGGCTCCCCTCTTAGCGTAGATTGGGAGTGACAGCCACATTGACTGGGCATGCTTGATGAGAGAGGAGCTGCTGCCCCTGGAGATGCAGGATGTTGCTGGCATCAGACAAACAACCAACACACAGAAACATGGCAATTGTCCGTGGGCAAATGCCATGGTATGATTGCGTTCAAGAATGGTCCAACATTGAAAAAAATAAAATAAAGAGATTTCACACTAGTAACTCACTTGGAACCGGGATTGTTTATCAAAGCATGTATCCACCATACTAATCTGTCAGTTTTCACCACATCCATCAAAGCAAAGTCCTTCTGTTTGTGAAGGATATCATTCCAAAAAGATCATTAAATGCTGTCTGTAGGCTATTGAACAGATGGGAGGCTTGAAAGAGGATTTATTTTAATTTGAAAAATCCACAGGTGTTCAATTGTTAGCAAGTGATTTATGCTGCACAAACACATTTACATCGCCTGTCAGCTAACTTATAGATTGTTTCCTGTGGAAGCAAAGTGCTGTAATTTATTGCCATTAACATACAATTTATTCTGTTGAGGCTGACTTTGGGTACATGAAGATGCATCAGTTTATGTCTACGCCAACAGCTTGGTATTTAAGAACAGTCATTACCTCACATGGTTATTAACAAGGAAACTCTTTTGACTGAATGTCTTTTATCACACTGGATATACCTAGAGGAACAATGAGTAATTTTACTTTAGTTTACTAAGAGCAGTAACTCTTTGAACCCACTTGCTGAAATATGCTTTTGGAAACAAATGCCTTCTGGATTTCCATTGTGCTGCAACTTTCCTTTATTGTCTGAATATATGGTTGGCTACATTACAGCCACAGACATTAATGTATTCAGTTGGGTATTTAAGTGATAGAGTAGCAAAAAAAATGACAGGTTTACTGTAAGAGCAAGATATAACACACATTGGTATTTAGTCCTTTCAGGGTAATATTTTGTGATCATTGCTAAGTTGCAAACTTTGAACATTTTTGATTTTTGTTGATCAATCTCAAAAAAGGTTTTATTTCAGCCAAACTGGATGCAGAGCGCTTATTGTAAAATTCTTTCCAAAAAATCTCCACTAGATTTTGATAAAAACTTAGATCGAACCATTTTGAGATAGGGATATGCTCTTGTCTAAAACTTTAAAACTAGCGCCACTGGTAGCTCCTTTTCTAAGAAGGACTTTTATAGCAGTAATTTTCCTTTTGTGTGTCTTTTTCTTTCTCCTTGAAACCTCCTCAGCAAAAGAATGCTCACCCTGGGCATCATGCAAGAAGTACAAATAAATGTGTTCCTAAATCGTTTGTACAAGTTATTTAGGAGCAAATGTCACGTTCGCCGTTTTTCTTCTATTTCTAATCTTTTTTCAGGTATGAGCAAATTTTACGAGTGCTCCAGACTTGAGATATGAGTCTTGTGCAATCAATCAGCTTTTATCCAAATGTAGTTTCTCACTAAATTACTATGTTTGTTTTACTTAGAAGTAATTGTCCATTTTATTAGGCTACATCATTTTATATTATGCAGCTCTGCAATTATAAATTACATTTTTACTTGCTGCTGACAAACTTATCTGTCACTTCAACTTCAGCTGGCATGTCAGCATCCAGGGGTCACTGGTATAATGTATTGTCATTTTGTCAAAAGAAATAACAGTTAGGGAGCTATATGTGGGATCAAACTACCATAAAATAATAAAATCTTGAAAATAAAATGGCTGGGAAGTACAGGGCAAAAAAATTGCTAATATGTTCATCTGTTTTCCTCAGTAGGTGATGATCCTAATTGATTAATTAAAGGTTTGATTAGCTGCAGATAAATAATTCAAGATGTTATTTGCACGCTGTTAAATTCAGGTGCATTAGTGTGACTGCCTTAGCCTCAGTCTCGTTTTCAAATTTTCCAGCAGTGTTACCGTTCTCTCTTTCCTCAGCTAAGAGATAGGCAGAACAGATCCCTTAAAGGTCTGTGAGCGACTTTGATTGAGATAAGTGTAATATTCATTGCCTACGACAGGCATAACCTTGGTGAAGTATTCTCTGGCAACAACTCGAGGAACGTAACTGACTGCATGCTCTGGACACTGGGCACGACTTAAACTGTGAGGCTAACCTTGAGCCAGGGTCCTGTAGAGCTGTAGCTTTGCATGTTAGTTACAAAGAACATCTATTGAAAAGCTGAATTAACTAGTTTAGATTGTTTTAATGCTTTCAAGCCATCAAACTGTGCTAATTAATTGCAGAAGCAACCTTGAAGCAGTAGACAAAGTGTATTAATCACGCTTACCTTTTTACTAAAAGAAAAATCATTAATTAGGAGTTAAGTTATATATGCTATGGCAGTTAATCTAATTGTGTTTTTCTTAAAACAACAATTATTTTATTATCTAAAATTGGGCAATTTGAAATAAATGATCTTTGTTATATGTGTGCTTCAGGTTTATTCATTTCAGTGCTTTACCATTTTAATTCGAATCCCCATGCTTATGCTTTATGGTGACTATTTGCACTTTTCTTGTAGTATTATAAATTAAACAAAACATCCAGCAGAAAGCTGTCAGATTTCACCTCTTGTGGAACTGAGCCCCAGGGGTTCTGTTTGATTTCTTCCTGATTCAGCAAAGCTGCCATTTTCTCCTGGAAGTATTTTAGTGTGAGCTGCTCCTGGGGGTCAGGGGCCAATTCGGCATTATTGAATAATAAATAAACGAAAATGTGTTTCAGCCAAAGCAGATCCCTGTTGTTTCTTCTCCACCTCACTTTCCCTAGCAGACAGAGAGCAGCTGGAGCCTTGTATTCTCTGTAATGGCCTGTATATATGCAAGGTTTCATATTTCAATCACTGCCATGGCAGTTGAAATTGGTGCTTTAAGATTAAGTTGAAATTGGAAAGTGGCTATCGTGTCTGCATGAGGAAACACATTTGAATTTGAGTAGAAAAGGTGTTTGGTTTTGCATCTGGACGGGAAACGAAGTATTTCTCTAGAGCGGACTTTACCTTGGAGCAATAAAGGCTTCTGAGCTTTTTTAACTCCAGTCAGTTGATTTTTCTGTATGAAGTTACATCAGGGACACGGGATTTAAGGACGCACTTTTAATATACCCATTAACAATTATTCAGAAATGTGTATATTGTATTAATGATGCATAAAATGATTAATTTGTTTTAATTAGGTAGATTTATAGTGAAATTTGTAAAGGTCACCACGTATAAAAAAAATGTAAAAATGTACATCTTTTATTTTTTTTATAAGACTCCTTCAGAAATCTGTCATTGCTATTTCAGTTACTAAATAAAACTGCAGTGCTCAAAAAAAGTATTTACTCCCTTACAAAGTTTATAGATCTTCTAATCATTGTTAATATCAGAAACCACAGGGGAAGACTACCAAAATGAACATGGCCCTATGTGAAAAAGATAGTTTTGCCTTACTCTAATAACTGATTTTGCCACCGTTTGCAGCACACCTCAGGCATATTCAGACCTGATTATTGTTAGATCTTTGGGAACAAGAAATCCTTTAAAATGGAACTTCTGACAACATAAAGTAGGTTAAATATTTTAAAAAGAAACATTTTATCATCCAGTATTATTATTATTATTTGTTTTAATCGATTAAAACACTCCTTAAAAGGGCTAAAACCATATTTCTAAAGCTTTGAGACTTTACCAAACCACAATGAGACCCATTATCCACTGATGGAGAAAACGTGGACAAGTGGTGAAACTTCCCAGACATTACATGTTAAAGTGAGATTATTGTATGCATTGATGATCCATTTTTAGGGTTACAATGAAGGCCACAAATTATCTAAATTACTGTAGGTCTAATTGTTTCAGTGAAAGCTGATATTCCTTTAAAAGGGAAGAAAAAAATGGCACCTCAAATAAGTTTCAATTCCAAAACTATTAGAAAGAACCAGAACCTCCCACTGACCAAAGACATGGCATTGGTTATGTGATGACCTTACAGTTTTTAAACATCATTCAGTATGGCTGAGTTAATAAGGTTGCTGAATTACTCCTCTTCACATCTTGTAAACACTAATTCTTATGAGAGATTTGCTTGGCAAAGACTGAGCAACCAGTTATAATAAAATAATAAATTTACAATTATTATTTAATCTGTAGATTATTACATTAAAATTAGTTTCATCCAGTCAACTGGAATTTTGTTCAGTGTTGCCAGTAGGTGGGGTGCTGCTGTTTATTCTTGAGTAGAGCCTTACTGTATTTGCGAGAAAATAATGCCTGACCCCATGTGTAGTACAGTTAAAAACATGAACCGATTTTAAGTCTAGTCTGGGATTATTCACACTAATAAAGGGTGAAAATTGTGCTGTGTTTTTGAATAAAAAACAATTGATAAAATCCCTAACTTATCACCTAAATATTGCCCATTTAGCCTTACTGCATGGAAAAGCGGCATCAACTCTCTGCTGTGCTCAGGAGGCATAACATAATGGAAAAAGAGCTGATGATGAACGTGGGAGTCTTTAGTGAATTAATGCCCTTCATAAAACCAAATTTTAACATTCCTCTGAAATCAACTGAATAACCTGTTTAAAAGCGCGGCAAACAGCACAAAGTCTCTCCCACCACTGATTATTGGATTACACAGAGGGACATTACAGTTATTTTCCCACTCATTGAAAGAAGTGGCAAATAGTCTGACAGCATAAGAGACATACCTTGTCTTTTAATTATATTTTTTTCTATGCTTGTTGTAAAATATAAGTGTTTCATATATTTTATTCATATTTCTTATTCAAAAACTATGAGGTTCCTGTTTTTATACCTTTTACATTATGTCTAAGTTCAATAATTTAAAAGAGAACTTTTTTTTTCAGCCAATATTTAATAAGGCAGGAACAATAAATTAACAAAAAATATATCCCATTGTGTTATGGAAAGATCTTCTTGATATATATATATATATATTTTTTTTTTTTTAAATAAGGTTTTTAAGAAAGTAGCTACTTGTCAGCTAATTTTAAGTTGATCGATTAAATAAATCAACCTTGGATTAATTCTTTAAATAGATACCTACGTATTCAGAGGCAATTATTTTTTTTACATAGAAAGAAGTTATTTGGTGTATGCCTCTTAATGATTGAAATCATTAGGTGAGAGCTACATTTATATTTATCTATCTTATATTTGTCTGATATAAAAGTTAGTTTAATGATCCTGAATATTTAAGAGTGACAATAATGCAATAATAGAGGAAAAATATAAGGGGCACAAACATTGTCACATCTTATAGTGCTGTAAAATTGTCGGGTTTTGTGAGGTTTACCTATCGGCTCCTGCTGTCACCTGTCTCTTGGTCACACAGTCCCGCTCTCTCTTTGCTACATTAACTGAATATTCATTATGTGGCTAATGGTGGTGCCTTTGAAGAGGAATGATCATATTTAATTTTCTTGCCAGAGAAGGAACAGAATCAGTGAGAGGCGAGTGAAGGAGAAAAAGCGAATGAGTAAGATAAAAAGCGAGGGAGTGAGAAAATTGCATCAGGCCATGAATGGAGCAGCACTTGGGCATGGAGTTTATGGACAGGCAGCAGTGGGGCTTCTAGAAGATGAGATGAGTCCACATATTACAATACGATTATATCAGTCTATTTCTCTGATAATATTGATTGACCTGCACCTGTAACTCCTTTGTCTGTCAGGACATAAACAGTAGATGTGGTGTATTCCTTTCTCTTTCACAATTGCTTCTAAGAGTTGGAAGAAAAGAGGTGCTTTAATGTTCTCTCTCTCTCTCTCTCTCTCTCTCACACACACCCTTTAACCAAAAGTATTTGATTATGACAAAGAAAAAAAGAACAACAAGTGGCTGCAATGGTATTTCTTTGCTCAGGCAGCTGAAGTCCCTGCCTGTGTTTATTACTTTATCGATTACCATCACAAGGCAGTAATTTGCCAGGACTTGCAGGGACATGATTAAAGATCCGCTAGCAATGCATGGTGGCTCTGGTTGATGCTGGGGTGTCATGTTGATGAACATGCTGACATGAAGTGTACATATACGGACACTCACTAAGGCAAGTGGGTTGTTATAGACAGGGGTGTGAGGTGCATTGCTTCCACAGACATCAATGGCTTTAAATCTCCTCTGCTAACCTTTTAATGCTCTCAGATCCTTATGGATGACTGGATAATTGATTGTGTTTGGTCTAATGGGATTAAGAAGCCCTAGAGGCCTTGAGCTGGACACAGTGACAGCAACAGCACCAATGGCAGTAGATTGCAACATGGTAGGTGGATGCAGAAAGAATGAAAAAGTAGGGAAAGAATTGAGAAAGAAGTGTTTGTGTGAAAAATTTTAAAGAGAAAGGATAAAGAAGGGATAGCTGGGGGTCCGCTTCTCAGTGCATCCCTAATTAGCTATAAGAGAAAAGCGGAGAGCTGATGGTATCCCCATGTGAAAAGCTTGTTAGCGTAAGAGATGCTATCTGTTGGCTATTGGTTTTGGCTATGTTTTGCTCTCTTGGTGAGTCACTTGGCCTGTGGTGTGCAGTGAGATGAAATCGGCAGAGGGACAAGAGCCAAGGTTCTAAGACCCATCCCCCTCTTATAACTCAGGACAAGGACTTTTCAACTATGACATTTCAACAATTGCTTGGTGTTTACTTCATCACTCTCACCAGATCTTATTTGAAGCTGTAAGTCTGCTAGTAATGTTTTTTTTAAATTGTTTCCTGGAATTATTTTTGCCTTTTTTTCCTTACTTAGAATGAAATAAAAGCAGAAGTTTGTGTGGGTGAACAGTAAGAGATGATGCTGCATTTTTTCCCTTCAGATATTGCAGGCTGCTTCATGCCCAGTATCTTGCAGATGTGTGTTGGGAATCGGTGTCTATAGGAGCTGTTTTCATCAGAGCCATTTTTTTTTGTTCTTGTTTTTTCGTTTTGTTTCTTTTAGTCTGCTCATTTTCCAACTGTGTTGTATACAGTCAGGCAGTAACTCATAGTATAGAGGTTAACAGGGTCTGCCACTACTGGATTGCTGGCTCTATTCACAAGACCAGTCAGCCAGATCATGCCACAGATCCAGGTTTTGTCTCTGGTGAATAGAGGCTGAAGCAGCCCACCGGCCCTTTATACTGGGCCACGTTTTCACGAGGGATAAGAATATGCCAGGTCAGGATAAATGTTGCCATTTTGCCAGCTGCCTTTGGCAAGAGTAGTGAAGCTAAAATGTGTCATTGTGAATATGTTTATGTGTGAAACTGTGATGGTACAAGTGTCGGTTAATGAAAGACAAAGAGAGTAGAGAGAGCTTGCAGAGAACAGCAGGGGGGCTAGAGAAAAGGCAGATGATTAATCTGGTGTGCATAGAGTAGACTGTGTGTCTGATTACCCTCTGGTAGAAACCTAAGAGAGCGAGGCACTATGCTGAACATAGAAAATTGTGCTGCATATTTGCTAGGTTGAGAAAATGTGTCACTCTGACCTGGCTGTCTATTGTTGTCGATGAGATGACAGGTGAGGGGTTGCTATGGTTACCTCAAGTGGGTTTTGGGTTGAAATTGAGCGTTTTTTTTTGTTTTTTTTTCTTTTGGTACAATGGCCTCTCAATTTTCCAGTTCGATTTTTTATGCCTCACGTGTTCCAGTTGTGTTTAGGTGATGAGTGATATGCTAACCCCATATGTGTGCAGCAGGTGTTACTAGTACGTGAGTGCCTGTCTCTACACGTAGTGGGTGTTAGAAAGAGCTATCACTTAGCCCCTTTTCTCCATCTGTGGTGACTTCCCAGAGAGCAGTGTGTCCTTACAAGGACCAGATGCTGCCTCGGTGTGCTCAGCTTCCCTCTTTTCTACTTTTCCCTCATTCCCAAGCCCACATCAAAGATGTACAGCCCGTTTCCCCCAACAGCTCTAAATCTCTTTAATTCCATCATCTGTTGCCCATTGAGGTCTGCAATTTAGGCTTTCTCAGAATTATAGTATGCTATTAAAGAATCTTTAGGGTTGGTGGCCAAGCCCTGTGGCAGTGAGAAGGGCAGTCACAGAATATGGTTCTCTCAGTAACCTCTACATTCGTGTCCCTGCGGAAACATTTAACCATGAAGACAAGACATGCAGACTTAGATAATTCAAAACATATTTTGGTCTAGAATTCACTTTTTGATCTTTCGTTTTACTCTAGCGAAAATGCTTTTACCATTTGAGTGACTTCTTCTTAGAGAGCAGCTATGTCTACAGCTCATTGCACTTGTAACACACTTTTTTTAGGTATACCTTGCCTGGTTGCTTTTCCAGATTGGACGCTTTTTGGCTTCAGAACATCTTTGATGGTGTTACACATAAGCCTAACAAGGTACCTAGAACATTTATTAAAGATTGTGTCCCAAATGGACAAGGAATGTCAACTTTATGTATTTATTTCTTTAATACTTTACTGCAAATAAGTTGGACCAAAGTAACCCACTGCAAGAGCAGAATAATATATGGGAGTTATTAAAACAGAAAATAGAAAGAACACACAGAGGAAATGAATGAAATAATTAAGTTCCAAATAATTCAAAAACAGAGTAGAGGTGAGTCTTGAAAAGTTTTGAAATTCATTTTTTTAGGCATACTCTTCTATATAGTTTTACTTTTTAAAAGTTAATTTAAACACATTTATACATTCCAAATGCCTAATGCTGCAAGTTTTTATTGAGCATAAGACTTATTTGGTTATTTGTCTGACCTGATTCTTACTCAGTGAGATGCTAGGCTATGTGTTGGAGCTGGAGGAAAAAGCTGTGCAACAGGTGTTATACCAAGGAAGCTATCCCTACAGAATTACGTTTCTCTGCGCCTCAATTCCATTTAACTAGACATAGAAGTAGAGAAAAGTTACTTTTGTGAACAAAGAAACAATGTGAATTTGGGCTCCGATTTAAAAAAAAAAAAAAACAGATCCCAAATCATGAATTAATATATTTATGCTTAAAATTATTAATAAGTCCGCCAGATTTATATTAAATTGGTTTTTGTTCTATCAAGACCTAGAAGGACACAAGGCAGGCATCTGTAAAAACACTATGCAAAAAGAAGAAAGGGAGGTGAGCTCCATAGGCAGGGGAACAAATTCCCTCAGGGAACCTACCTTAGCACAACACTGGCGCAGCTGGTCAAAGAAAAGGCTCTTTCATCCTGAGTCCCGAAGTCATGTTGGCAGTGGACAACATTATATAGTCCTATTGCATGTTTTGCATGTAGTCAACTTGTCGTGTCTTTATTTAAGATAAAGCCACACTTTGAAATACTGTTGCACAAAAAGTTTGTTTAGCAGATGCTCATGTGGGATCATCGTTTAGGTAAGTGGACTGGGCATCAAAACAAAAATTCGACAATTGAAAATTTTAACACTTCTAGGAGAATTTAAAAAAATTAGAACAGGTTCCATTTAATTATTGTTTCTTATTGCTGGACCTTAGCCTGTACACTGGCTTCACCTACAGCAGATCTAGAAAGTATTCACAAACATCGTTGTACTTTTTCCACATTTGGAGTTATGTTACAGCCTTATTAAAAATGGCTTTACATTTTCTCTCAAAATTCTGTACACTATACAGTACCACATTATGACAATGTGAATTTTTTTTTTAGATTGTGGCAAATGTTTAGCAAAAAGAAAACTAAAGCTGTATTCACACTGGAGGCAAATGTGACCAAAGTCTGATCTTCTCATTGATTTCTGCAGTTTGAATGTTCCAAATCTGATCTTTTAGCACTTCAAAAATAATCCAAGTTAAGACACTTATAAATATGGTAGTGAATTGGATACTTATCCAACAGTTTTTCAAGTGTCTGCAGTCTTGAACGTTTATGCAGCATTTTGTCTGACTTTGTCGTCATTCCCAAGGCTCCCACTACACACCCACTCTACAGCAGCAGCAGTAGTCACTGACTGCTTTGGAAATGGCTTTTGTTAAAAGTTGTTTGTTTGTTAGCAATATGTTCCTAATACTGTCTGCTCCCATCACTTAAGAGTTTAATAACAGAGTCACTGACATCCATAATTACATTTTTTTGTTGTATTTTTTTAACAAAGTTTTGTGTCCGTTTTGCATCATTAGTTCTGTAAGCAGTACATGGCTGTATGATGTCTACCTTTTCCTTTTTTACATGCTTTGGGGTCGTTACCAATTTAAACTGCTTAATGGTGGTCGCATATGAATAGCATTCTAAACTGGAAAAACTTTTTTCACACCGACCTAACCCTACCCTAACCCTTTGAGAACTGACCGTTACCGCGATGTTGACCTGATACTACAACAGGACGAATCATACCTACTTTTAATACTTATTTAGTGTGGAATGTTGGAAAACGTTTAATCAAGTAATATTACTCAAAAAGAGAACAATAGCCAGCAAGAATTAGAATGAGAAGAACATCCTAATTTATTTTTAACTAATGGATTACATAAACTTTAGAAAGAAGCATCGTGTTTTTATCATCTTGCTAATATCGGAGCTTTTAGATGGAGGCTGATATAAGCTGAAATGAGTTTTTTGCCAGACATCAGACCAATATCCAATATCAATATATGGAAGGGTAATCACTAGTTTAAATCACCATGAAGAAAAAAATAGCATTTCAGCTAAAAATTGGAATTGAGATGGTTGTCCTTCTGGAAGGTTCTCCTCTCTTCAAAGAGGAATGCTTGAACACTGATAGAGTGGCCATTGTGTTCTTAGTCATTTCCCTGACTAAGGTCCTTTCCCTCGAGTGGTCAGTTTAGACAGCAAACCAGCTCTAGGAATATCCGTGGAGGTTCCAAACTTTATTCTTCTAAGAAAGATGCAAACCACCGTACTCACTGGGACCTTCAAAGCAGCAGTAGTTTTGCTGAAACCTTCCCCAGAATTTTGCCTCAAGAAATCCTGTTTTGTAGGTTTACAGACAATTCATTTAACTTCATGCTTGGTGTTTGAACTCTCACATTCACTGTCATCTGTGTGACCTTATATAGACAGCTGTGAGCCCTTAAAAAAAACTAAGAAAAAAAAACTTTTTTCACTTTTTTACAATAGGGTATTGTGTTTAGGATTTTGAGAGCAAGAAACTGATTTCACAACATTTAGAACAAGACTGTAAATGTTGAAATAGTGCAATGCTGTGAATACTTTCACTGCAGTGACGCACTGTATAGCACAGAGAGTGGAGTTTAACATTTTATCAATGGTCTACAAAGCACTTACTAGTCAGAATCCTTAATAACTTCTCCTGTCTTCATACCTCTAAACCATTAAGACCTTAAAGACTGAATCAAACCTACTTGGTATTTGGAGAGTCAGAACAAAACATGAATAAGCAGCCTGCAGTTTTTATTCTCTAAAATTTTGGAACAAGGTTACTCTACACCGCAAGACATCCACCACCCTGAGCCCCTTTAAAACAAGGTTTTAAAGGGGCCAGTTTTTTGCCACTGCCTGCTGTTAATTATTTGTACATGGTTTTAATATTTTTATGTGTCCCATTTTTATTTGACTTACTAAACACACTTTGAGTTGCCACAGGCCGAAATTTGCTATGTATATAGTGTTACCTTGCTTGTTTTCTTCAAATTCAACAGTCACTTTTACATCAGATTGCAACTTCTATTCACTTATATAGATCAACACTCTAAAAACAGAGACGGTAAAATACTTTGCAAACTTAGTGTTACTGTTATGTCTGTGGGAGTTGTTTATATCATTACTTTAGAACCACTATAGACTATAATAGTGACTATAATAAAATTGTTCAAGCTTATAAGAGTCTCCTGGGAGCAGGTTTTACTGACTTTCTCTACCAATGCAGCATTGTTTAAAGTAGTGTTGGCCTTCCTAGCTGTAGCAAGCCTCCCTCATCCTCCAAGCTGATAAAGGGCTATATATCTTTTACAGACCTGTTGTTCACTATGCGATGTGTCCTGTCCTAATTATTGGAGTGCTTTTTAGCAGCTTTTTGTTTCTGTTTAGAGCTAACCTAAGGGTTCTTCTGCATAACTACCCACTGCACCTTCTGCTTTTCTCTCAATTTCAAGTAGAATATTTCAACCTTCCTTACTGTTAGCAGCCAAATAAAATAATACCAAACATGAGTAATATAGTTAAGACCATAAGTTTTGATCCACATAAAAAAGCTGCTGTGTGAGCCACAGCTTTAGATGTCTTTCAGCTTGGTCACGGTGACAAAATGAGAGATCAACGTCTCTTGCGCATGCAGCACGACACTTTTCTGAATGAATGTTACACCTCAGATTTTAGTAGCTGTTAACAATATTCTTTGAAGAAAAGATAATCACTCACAGAGAGATTTCTATTCAACCAGTTTGGCATATTCAAAAGGTTGTTTACTTTGATAAAGTAAAACTTCATTCATATGTTTGATGAGATTATTATCAGTAAATATTCCCAACATGTTTACTCTAGTTTCTCTCTGGCAATGTGCTTCTTCCATCTGGGAATGTTTTTTTTTTCCACCCCAGTATCTAGCAGACAAAGATAAACAGTGGTGTTGTTTGCTGATGGACCAATGTCAACACCAGTGATTTCACTGATACCCATTGCAACAAACAAAATTGCAAAACAATGCTGCAGGATTAGTTCTCTGACAATCAGGGACAATCCAAGGGTAGTGGGGAGATATGGCCCTGCAGTAGTATTTTAGTTTCGCACATCTTGGCAACAGCTGTCTCTCCACATGTCGGTGACAGCACAAATCTAATCCAAGGCCTCGTTGTCTGTCAGACATACACCAATGGTGACAGAAAGCAACAACATGACCCCCCACCAGCTGAAAAGCTAGGTACTGGATTATTTATGGTGTGGCAGATCATCCTCAACCCTTTCACCCATCCAGTCAGCTTCAGAGGTGGATTAGAGGTTCACTAATCTGATTGTGTGTGGAGACACATGTCAACCATTGGATGTCTGCAGGAAGATGTGTGTGTGTGGGGGGGGGTAACAATCTTTCCACTCAATTCCACACCATCTAGTCACACACAATAAATTAACTAAAAAATCGGTGCGCATAAAATAGTGCAGTCATGACTGCTCTAGATTTTGTAGGGTTCCTTGGCATTATCACCTAAACATTCTCTCTACAGCTCAAAACCAGTCAGGGATTCATGTCGCAGCCAGTGGCACTGCATAACCTTTTTCTTCACTTCTTCCCTCTTCTTCTCCTCATCACTGTGTCAATCATCAAAATACTGTCACTCTGGATATGTCTATGAACTAAGCCGGCTTAAAGCCAGAGCTAAGATTCAAACAGGATTCTGGGGTAGGGCATGCTGCCGGCCCACTTCATACTTTCTTGGAATTGTAACACACTTTTTTCTTTTTCCAAATTTTGTCTTTTTTCTTTCATTTTTTTTCTTCACTGATCTAATTTGCAATATTTTTACATGTTAGATGAAGCCCCTACATGCGGAACAGAGTACACATGGCCAGGGAATTGAGAAGTGCAAATAATTCCCTCATGTGGAAAGGCTGCAATTAACTTGGGTTGTCAGCCTTTGTAAAATATAATTGAGTTCAGGACGAAATGAACGTTTCTAATCCGGCCGACAGAGCACTGTCAATCAGTGTTCCTCGCATCACCAAAAACTAACTGTCATGCTTGTTTATGTCTGTCTGTCTTGTGAGGTTCTGGCCACTGTTGAGGCGGCTGCCTCTTTTTAATGCGTGGGTGACTGGGTGACTTTGTATGCCTGGTGAGAGTGGGATGCTGCGCTATAGGAAAACACTGGACATCTGTTTTCTCTTGCAGAGTTGTGATAAAATTGTGCGCTCAGGCATGATGTCTGACACCTGTGTGATGGAAGAAATATTTTCTCCATTATTGAGCTTAAATCGCCCCTTGAGGTGTATGGAAGGGGTGTCAGTGGGGAACACATCTATTAGCATGGCATGACTTCACCTCAATTCTAAGGGTCAAATAACACTAACATTCATCTCTCCTAGTCAGAGGTCAGTTTATATTTTTTCCAGATTTTGCTCTTATTCTATCACACTTTAAATGGCAATAACAATCTTCAAGCAACCACAATGAAAATGTCAACCACTTAACAACATTTAAATATTGCTTGTCACAACATAAAGACTGTGTTGACCTTAAAGTGTGTAGATAGATGTACCCACTTAGGGACTGTATATTTTATAATTTCAACAATTAATTTGCACCTGCCATTCTTTTATCTACTGTATGTCTACTTTAGTTCCTACTGTAGCCTTTTTTCTAATCAACTCTCTTACAAAGGCACTTAAAAGCCTGAAACATATTTCAGGCAAAGTGTCACTCAAAAAAATCATTGTCTTTTGTTTGTCGAACAGTTTAGTTTTTGTGTTTCTGATAAATGCCTTTCAAGAACCTCCTTAGTATTGCCTTTACCCTCCCAAATAGGCTCTCTGCGATGGATTAATTACATGGAGCTTGACAAATGGTTGCCCACAGTTGTTATGGCTTTGTAAACTCTCTTGACTAATCAGCAGAAGACAGCGCCATGGTCATTCAACGCGACCTCATCACCAGAGCAACACTGTGGTTGTGACTGAATGGCCCCAAGTCAAAGATTAATTGTGTTGAACCTTCGAAGTCAATGACTAAATGACAGTTGTGTTGTTTTTGTTGACAGAGACTGTTTCTTTTCTGGCATCTGTAGTGTAAATGAGAAAATCTATCTTGTTTTCTCTTCAGCCTTTACCTATAAAAAGATTCTTCCAGTAAAATCAATTCAGAATTGATTGCACCTGGCTTTTGGTAAATTTCTTAGTTTGTTATGTGCTGTGCTCCTTACACCCCTTTCTCTGACTTCTCTTTAAAAAGAATGTTAAAATGAAAATGTTGGTCATTTTGAAACCTTGATTTTTAAAGATTGGTGTATGTTTTGATATTGGCATCCACAAAGCCAAACGTTTATATGAATATAAATGAATATAAAACAGTTGCAGTTTTTTCTTTTTTACATTGTACCTGCAACTGCATTGTATCAATTGAGTACTGAAACCAGGCAGTAAACAGGCTAGCTTTTGTCTAGAATTCAGGTTAACTTCTTTGAGGCAATTTGCCCAAAAAGCATGAAAGTGTAATTATGCAAGAGCAATACAGGATTTGTTGAAGACCATTGGTGGTTAGTCAACGATAAAGTCACATAAGGTACATGCAGAAGTGGATAAAGTACCCAATTCCTTTATTTCAGAATTCTTTTATTTCAGAATACAAAAGTACCAGGAAAAATGGCTAACCAAGTACTGAGTAATGGTTGGCTTGTATCAACTAATTTTAGGCTTAAGATTATGTAATTTAAAAGTGTTTAAACTCTGGTCATTCAAAATATGAAAATGTAATAAATAATGCACATAATTGCAGGATAAGAAAACAAACTGGACAGGAGAAATGTCTACATCAATTTTCTTAACATAAACTTATAAAACCAATCTTTACAATAAGTAACAAATATA